>JASZXT010000364.1:0-26034 GCA_035521555.1 Lecanoromycetidae sp. Uapishka_2
AACGCGAAGTCCAGCGCGCAGAGAACGGGGGCGAGCGAGGTCTGCTTTGCTCAAGAAAGAGCGCGCGAGAAGCTGGTCTTCTGCTTCTTTGGGGAAGACATCTCGACCGAGTACTCTAAAATGGTGGTTAATCCACCGGCGATCTTGACGACACTGTCGGTGCCAGAGGCGGTCGGCTAGGGCGCGGAGGTGAGTATCTGCTTGTGAATTAGTGTCCTGGGCTTGTTGGCAACAACAACAACAACAACAACAACAACAACAATGATTGTCGAATGTTTGGGCCTTCTTGAGCTTTGGAAGACAATGATGATGATCAATTCAAGCTAAGAAAGGGTGTATGACAAGATTACAAAGCGCCTAGAAGCGTTACAACAGTAAGATGTTGAGTCTTTACGTACCGCTTGCGAGGCGCTTCTGACGCTTCCGGTCAGCACGGCGATGGGCTTTAGTGCGTTGTGGAGGCATTGTGGAGGCTATTATGATGAATGTGATGGTGATGGTAGCAATTATGTGAACATAAGTAAAAGCGAGTGTGAAATAAGCCAGTATCGTAGGAAAGCACTACGCAAAGGAAAACAAAGTATTTCAAATTTTAGTGAATATGATATATATTTTAAATTATGCTCCAGAAGTTTATTGCTCGTATGGTCGAACCGTTTCGTAGTGGTTGTTCGCTTACTTTCTTCAACTAGTTCGCGGGACCACGGATAGGACGCTTGATTCATTTCGCTGGCACCCATACCAGCGTTATGATACGTTACCAAGTAGACCATCGGTTGGACGGTTAGCGTGGTGATTTCCGGTCACCTTGGGTGCGAGCCCTTGTCCCTGTCGCTTGCGATGCGGTACGTTTGCTTATACAACGAGCATGGGTTTTACACTTCGGTGGTTTTTCCCAAGTCTAGAATGCGAGAACTCAGAGAGACAGGCATACCTATTCTTTTGCCATCATAAAGCTCTGAATACTTTTCTGCCATGTCCTCGGACGCTAGTCGGTAAGCTGATGGGCTGAGGCGATGTGTTAAAAGCCGTAATTTTTGTTTTGATACACGAGGTGTCGGTTCGAATCGGCATGGATGTCAACATTTTCTTATGTCCAGCTCTTCTCAAAATGCATAGCACTCACGCATGTTCCAAGCGTGCAGTATTGGCAAAAAGACATAACAATTCTCTGTGAGGCAGGACTCCTGCTGTCTTTCTGCGGATTTGGATTGAGCGAGTGAGTAGCTTGGGTGAAATATATCGCGAACAGTGGGGTAGGCAAAACATTTTCAGTATTTCTGCACAAAAGTCCGAACATCCAACAATCTGAGCTCAGAAGACATTTCAACGCTGTATCACCTTACCATCGCTCGCACTCAAATCTAAAAAGGCCCATTACATTCAGCGCATCTCTAGCTGATGACGTAAAATGGTTATTGTACGGGTTGGAGAGCTCATCATCAATTCGCGATGACGGTGAGGCGGAGCAGAGAACACCACATTCCAGCGCCGAACGAGTCGATTCACGGATTACCTGACACTGTTGTCACATTATGACAACTTGACGATGGCTGAAAAGCAAATATGAATATAGTAAAAGGGAAGGAGCAAATTTCTCCAAGAGATGTAGTCGGTACGGAGTAGTCGGAGAAGATTCAGGGTCCAGTGGCCGAGTCCCAGAACAGTTTGGCGCCGTAGTTCTAGGTGGCTTCCAAGTTCCATCTGCTGAACCCCCACAGCCGAAGTACCCCGCAAAATCCAGATCTGGGTTCTGGATTGGCGGCAAGGCGGCGTGCGTTTCACGTGCCGTGTCTGCTGGAAGCTGGCTCCCCTGGCTCTACACTTCCTCTTCAGCACTGTTCTGTTTCAATTACACTTTGCTTCTATGAGTGCTTGCCATTGATACCATTGTACAGAAGAAGTCATGCATTGGTTCCTTGCAGCAGCTGCCGCCGGCTCGGCTCTGCTAAGTACTCCTGTTCGAGCTTCTGTTCTGAAACCTCCAGTTTTACCCCTCGCCGTGCGGAATCCATACTTGAGCACATGGTTGGGTGATGCCAGGGAGACACCATGGAACAAATGGCCAATGTTCTGGACTGGAGAAGAAGTGAGGCTCGTCCCTTTAGCACGGGGAAGACATGCTCGCGTTCGCTGACGTTTTTGTTTACATAGATGGGGTTTGGTGTACTAGCCGCTGTGCCTGACAGCGGATATGTCTATCCTCTTCTGGGCAGACCTCATGACTCTCTCAACCTGCGAGAAGACAAGAGGTCAGTCTTCTAAGACCGATGGGCCGTCAAATACGTCGCTGAGCCTTATGTTTAGCTTCAATGTCTCCTTCTGTACCTACGTCGGCGCTACCTTCGACGCTTCGACAACGAATTTGACCTATTCAATCCCCGCGCCAGTCTCGGCAGCCAAGTCTACTGGACCCCTGGAAGTCGTCATCTCCTTTCTTTCCCCAATCACCCCAACGTCAACTCTCCGCCAGTCGATTCCCGCTTCCTACATGACAGTGCTTGTCAAGGGCGGCTTCAACGTTGACATTTACACCGATGTCAATGGTCAGTGGGCGAGCGGCGATAGAGCTAGTCAGATTGTTTGGGATTTTGGTACACAAAAGCTGGGAGATACCAAGGGCTTGAAAACCTGGAGAATTCGAAGAGAGACTGAACAGCTTCTGTCCGAGATCAGGGATCAAGCAGAATGGGGGACCCTACATTTTTCTGCTCCAGCAGTATGCTCTAAGAAAAAGTGTTAGGCTCTCAATTGATACTGATCACTTTTAGGACGTCCGACACGAGTCTGGCACTTCCGGGCTGCTTCGCCCTCGCTTTGCTCGCACAGGAACCCTACAAAATTCTATCGATGAGGACTTCCGTGGAATCATGGAAGAAGAGCCTGTCTTCGCATTCGCAAAGTCCTTCACTCTGAACAGCTCGTCTTCTTCGTCCATCCCATCCAGCGACAGCGTGATGTTCACTATTGCCCACATTCAAGACCCAGTCGTCCAATTCGCTTCAGCACGTGGTCTAACATTCATGAGGCCGCTTTGGGCGTCATGGTTCCCGACTGTCGAAAAACTACTGGAATTTCATTACCTAGATTTCCATAAGGCTGCCGCACTCGCCAGTAATTACTCCACACAGCTCGCAAAGGATGCGTACGAATCTGGATCTGACACCTATGTCGATATTGTTGCTCTGAGCGCTAGACAGGCGATGGGCGCAACAAGCTTCGCTGGAACACCAGACAACCCCATCCTGTTCATTAAAGAGATCTCTTCCAATGGAAATTTTCAGACTATCGATGTGATCTTCCCAGCTTTCCCATTCTTCTTATACACCAACCCTCGTTGGCTCGCGTACATGCTCGAACCTTTGATAGAACACACCTTGAGTGGCCAGTACCCCAACAAGTACGCTATGCATGATTTAGGGGCTCACTTTCCAAATGCAACTGGGCATCCTGACGGTCGAGACGAATACATGCCTGTAGAAGAGTGTGGCAACATTTTGATCATGGGCTTAGCCATCGTGAATAGTCTAAGCTACGATACAGGTGTTGCTGCCGGCTCCCACTGGGCAAGCATGGGCAGCAAGAACTTCGATGCCAATCCAGCAAATAGCGCTTTCTCATTGAACAGTCTAGAAGAGCGCGATGGTATCTGGGGACTCGATGACTCATGGGGTGGCTCTGCGAAGGGTGTGAAGCAAGCACAGAAGTGGGTTGAGAGGAGCTACAAGCTGTGGAAGCAATGGACCGGCTATTTGGTTGAATTTTCATTGGAGCCAGACAATCAGCGTAGCTTTCACCCATCAAACTTATACTGGTAACAACACTGACAAGGCAATAGTTTCCACCGATGACTTCGCTGGGCCCCTGCAACTTCAGACCAACCTAGCGTTGAAAGGCATCCTTGGTATCAAAGCCATGAGTGGGATTGCTAAGATTATTGACCAGGTGGAAGATACGAAGTATTTCAAGGTTAAATTCTCGCAATCCCCACTCTCCGGAGCCAATGCTGACAATGACATCGTAGAACATATCAGACGTCTATCTCTCCAAATGGGAGGAATTCGGAATATCTCGTGATAAAACCCACGCCAAACTCGCATATAATTGGTATGGCTCATGGACAACTCTCTACAACCTCTTCGCCGACGCCCTCCTCTGCTTCCATCTCGAGGGCACCTCACTAGAACCTTCCACCACACCCAGCGCAAAGGACCACGATCACCAGATCCCACTAGACCCAGGCCCCGACCGCAAAAGCAACAAAACAGGCTTCGTTCCACGCCACATCTACAAAATGCAATCCAGCTGGTACCACGCCGTACTCCAACGCTACGGCCTTCCTCTCGACTCCCGCCACTTATATACGAAATCCGACTGGGAATTCTTCGCCGCAGCCGTAACCTCGACGTCCGTCCGCGAAGAAATTCTCGAAAGCGTTGCCCTCTGGGTCAATGAGACGAGCACCGATCGTCCGTTTACAGACTGCTATGATACCGAAGGTGATGGTGGCTTCCCTGGTATCACGTTCATGGCTCGGCCGGTCATTGGTGCGCATTTCGCGTTTTTGACGCTGGAGAAGGCTTGTGGTGGGCATGCGATGGAGGGGTTGGAGTTTTTGGATAAAGGGGAGAAGAGTAGGGGTGTTGATCCTAGGGATCAGGTTGTTTTGACTTTGGGGGGTGGTGAGCTATGAGCGGTGACTTGGTATGGAAATTATAGGTTGGTGGGACGAGCTTTGGAAAGTGAGTGACTGATTAATGATGATGGAGATCATGACGGGTATGAGAGCAAAATTGTATGTGTGTATAGCTTATATGATGGGATTGTGGATGTAGGAGACTGTCAAAAGAATATAGTGTGCATATTAAATAACCGATTAGGCTTACAAGCACATCCTGGTAAGCGTTGTGCTATGCTAAGTTTGAACGCTGAACTAGTAAGAAACATCTCACCTCCAAGCATTGAAAGAAAGCGATGACTGTTCGAGCACTTCGATACAGCAATAGCAACGCTCTGCGTCCCGCATGATCTTGAATCCACCACACCTCATATCTCCTCCCCGCAACACACACGGCACATCAAATCTCCTCCCAAAAATTCAACTCCCTCGGCGTCTTATCCCTCCCAAAGAACTTCGATTTCTTCCCACTCCCACTCTCACTACTCCCCTCCGCACTACCATCTTCACTCCCCTGCCCCTTCCCACCGCCCACCATCTCAAACTTCGCTTTGCCCACCAGCAAAAGCTCCTCGCTCTCCCCGCTCCCGCGTCCCTCACCACTACCACCGCTCTCCCGACTCGCTTCGCTTGCCGCTCGTCGTCTATTCCTATTGCGTGCACTACTCACCACTTCGCGAAGTAACCCAAGACTCCCAGATCCGCTTCTGCCCATCCGCGCTGAAGGGGTCGGACTCGTGAAACTTTCCGAGCTTGTGGGGGCTAGGGCTTCTCCGCTATCTGCATCGTCGTTTGGTTCCCAGAGCTTGAAAGCGTTTGCATCTGGGCTTGGCAGGCGGGTACGGATTAGAGTCTGGAAGGACTCTTTCGAGGCTTGTGTGTTGAGGGTTTGCGTGCTGAAGGTGACGGGAATCGAGAGTGGTAGTTGGGCGAGGGAGGGAGTCTTGGCAGGCGAGTTGAGTGGTGGTGGTGTGGGCGGGCGTGGGATGTTGAAGGTTGGTATTATTGTTATTTTTAGAGGGGAGATGTCGGAGAGGGAGTCTGCGGGGGAGGTAGGAGAGAGGGTGCTGATATTTGCAGCTTTGGTCAAGGTGTCGCTATCACATCTCAGAGATGGGGTAATGGCAGGGATGCTCGTGGTGTGTTTGATCGTCGAATTTACATCAACTTTAATGGCTGCCTTGGGACTTGTTTCGCGGCTTGGGAAGGAAGCGACAGATACGAATGACTGGAGAGTGTTGTTGCTGCTTTTTGGGGAGAGTGGGCGCTCGAGAGGTCCCGAGGAGCGGATAGACGATGATTCGATGCTTGGGGAGGGAGAGATGACGCCCAATCCTTCAAGTTGGTCTGTCATTGATCAGCCGAGTTTTGCACATGCCCATGATTAGCTTACCCCAGGTCCGGTAGTAGTATCTGAAGGTAGCAAAAGGCTGATCGAGAGGATCAAGCAGTGCGTACTTGTAGAATCGCTTCGGAGATCTGCCAGGCAGGAAGCCAGCATTGACGAGACTGCAACCGATTAGTCTTCCCGGCCCAATAGCTTGATGCCAAAGAAGTACACACTTGATCCCACCCTTTGCTGTCTGCTGCGCTCCTTTCTTGTCTATATGCGGCATACCCGGAGAGCTCTGGTATTCCTTGAGATCAGCTTGGACTCTCTTCCTCCCTTTCGATCTGAACACTTTGATCTCCATCACCTCGCCCAGGTTATCCGACCCAAATCTGCTGTTGCTATGATGTCCTGCCTCGGGGGCGAAGCAGAGCACCCTCCGCTCTATCATGGATTGTCTCACATTAGCCCCACCAACACTTGAGTCGAAGAGCCCAAACATGGTTTTGCCTTTGAAGCCATCTTCTTCGCCACAGCCCCAGCTGACGATATGGTTACTGTCTATGTACAACTTGAAATAATACAGTGCCTTTGGAGGGTGGGGTGGCGAGATGCTGTAGGACAACCAGAACTGAGACGCGGGATAAGTAGGAATGTAGACACTGACGAGTGAGTGTTTAGCATTAATGAGTGTTGGCGCATTCGAGAATGGGTCGTTGGGTGTGGCGGGTGGTGCGTATTCTGGGATAGTGAGGATATCGAACTGTGATACTAACGATAGGGTGATGCTGCGATACGTAGGCATTTCGTTGGAGTAAATGAGTTGTCTTGATGTCGCGTTGCAACTTGAATTTTGAGGGTGTTTCGAGGTTTGAGAGGAGGCAATTTGGTGTACTAACGCTAGAGACCGAGGCTGTACAACGTGCATTGAGGACAAAAACGATGCAAGTAATTTCTTATTTTACCGCAAGATTAAGTTCTTTTGGGGTATTACAAAGCGTCAAAATGGTTGCACGATGCCTTCTTCGCGCGCGGAGTGTTTGCATATGAGGAGACCCCTTCACCCGTTGGTTCTCTGCAAAAAGCCATCAACAATCCGCATTACCCCTTCTCTAACACAGATAAAGGTTTGGTACCTTCTACGACATTTTTGGAGTCTTTGCAAACATGTCAAATATAGCCCCATGTACCAAGATTGGTAATTGTGCTGGCACTAGTTTGAGCCCACCAAGATCAAGGTAGGGAACATACTATCTAGGAAGGAAGCCAATCACTCAACCGAAAGCTGACATGTCCTAGTCTTCAACGTTTGAAACGTATCAACGTCTTTGTCGTATGTTTCGATCCCAACGAGACACGGTTGCAACTTGCTGGTACCGTGGTTTGGTGAAGGACTTGTCGATCCAATGGAATTGACAAACACTTTTTGAGAAACGCAGTAGTGTCATGAACTATCCTGAAAAGGATGCACCTAGTCCGTTGGGAAGGAATCAGGTCCCTGTGTCATTACTCGGATGAATCATTGTGACACTGATTACATTGGAGCCGGTACCATCCACTGTTCTAAGCAGGAGGTCCATGAGCTGCGCGAACTTCGATTCCTGGTCAATGAATTGGGGACTGGGCTGCTCACGAAGACCTAGCCAGAGCCATTGCCAAAGCCGGCCCAAGTTCAGCAAGAACCTACTGCATGCAATGGCAAAGAGGCACCTCCAAATCAAGTCTGGTGTCCCCCTTGAACGGTAGCCAGCCTCAAGAACCAATCCGGACACAAAAGCCGATACATTTGAATGACTGTAACGCCCGAGTCCAGGTCGTCGTGGAATAAAACCCGTTTGGTTGGAGCTTTAGGCCAGATTCTGAAAGCAGAATTCGAGGTCAACGTTGCCATCAAGCCGGAGTTGTGAAAGCAGCGTGACGGAAGAGATATGATCCGAGAAGGTCCGAGAGCGTGTAGCAAGGCCAGAGGTATGGCTTTGGAGCACAGTACGCATCGTCCTGTTGGAAAGCACAAATCCAGGTATGCAATCCCTAACCTCAATTCCTTGCCGTATTGCCATTCATCTTCACCTCCTCCTTCAATCCCTCCCCATCACCTTTTTCTTGACGCGTTCCCTCCAATCCACTTCCCACCATCACCATCTTTACCCTCTCCTCACACTCTAGCATCCCCCTCACAATCTCCTCAGCAAGGCAATCCCTGAACCCTGCAAAGGCCTCGCTTTTTCCTTTCAGGAACGTATTGCTCCTCTGCACCACCTCAACCATCTCCCTCGTATATATATCCGGATTTCTGCCGGAGTCAATGTACTCAATGATTTCTGGTGGTAGGGCGGTCGGAAGGGCACTGGAAATTGTGGAGAGCGTGGAGAGGGAATGTGTGAGTTGGTGACTGCAAACACGAAGTTAGTAGGGAGGTCTCCGCAAATACTTAGTAGATTAGTGGATATACATGTTGCGGACAAGCGATTGTTGGGTTGCGGGGCCTTGGTAGCCATGGATGTTGGATTGTATTTCGAAGAGGACCTGAATCACGTCTTTGAGGCTATCTAAAGGACATCGTCAGAGCTGAGATTATGCTGAGGCATGAGAATAGACCTTCGAGCGAGTCTTCCAGCATTGGTGCCATTGTCCGCGGTTAATGATGTTGTAGACCTGCCGTTGCGGGCAAGAACGATAAGAGGGGAGCTTGCTAGGATCGTAATTCAAAATTTGAGGGCGCAATTATGAACACAGATGTATGGTGGGGAATCGGAAAACCATTTTCTCATAGCAGTTCAACACTCGTAATATTAACTTTCATATCGTTTCGAAATGGATCAATGGCAAGGAAGTATAATCGGGGTATCTTCGGCTACCGTCCAGAAGTTCCTTGGTATGTCCAACAGTTTAGATGATCGAGACAACTGGCAGCTTTTCTTGGTAAGCTCTTTCACCCCTTGTCTAGAGCAGCCTAGGTGGCACTAGAATCTCACATTACCAGCATCTTTCGAAAGAATCCTACGACGAGTTTGAGGATGAGCTTAAAAATAGCCCTTGGACAGCAATTGATAGCGAGCTCAAGGGCACCGTTCGTTCAAATCTAAATGACCGCTGTCACAAATATAAACTCTTTGTCGATAAGGAGCTCGACCCAGCAATAGAATGGCGTCTACACCAGCTACACAGGAATAGAAGAGCCGACTCAAAGAAATCAGACCAACGCTAGTCTAGATATCCACAGTGAAGTCCTCCGTGCTAACAAAGTTTAGGTACACCTTCGGCGTTACCGACTTCTCTTAGTGAGGCATCTAGGGGGGGCAGAGGAGGTCATTACGATCCTGTCCGGGATATCTAGATGTTGGAAGAATAGGTAGGTATAGCGGTCCTATCCTTATTCTAAGTTCACTAGGCTGAAGCGCATCACGAAGGAATAGAAAGCTTATGTATCGTTCGGTCCATGTAAACAGGTCTTCCTTGAGAGAGACCGGTGTCTAAGATCCGATCTTGTTGCGATTCGTGAGTGCTACCTACGGTATGAACAGGATATTCACATCGAGATCATGTTACAGAAGACCGCAGCTTATTGTGAAACACCCTATTCAAATGAATATCAGCATGTTGCCACTTAGGCAATATATAGTGCAAGGGACCATGGCCCATATGACACGAGAATCTACTCTATGTCTATACAAAATTATTGTCACATAACTCATACCTATACATCCCGTATTCTCATCTCCCTCCCATGCACAGTGCTAGTACCGCTGGCACCGCTGTCGATCTCGGTCTCTACCATCTCCAAGCCAGCGAGGTCAGGATACCTTTTACTGAAATTGCTCTCCCAGTCATCATTGTTACTACCAAGCGTGACATCAGGCGGAGGGCCGTGCTGTTGTAATCTCTGCTGTACTGGCTTTTTACTAACAAGGGTGGAAGGCTTGGCTGGTGACTGCGGAGGTCGATCACCTGTTCGCAAGTTTTGTGGTTTGGTCTGCGGTTTTGGGGGTGGACCACCTGAGGGTCGAGTGAATGGTCGTTCTGTTGGAGGAGCACTGTGGCGTGGTTGAGTGTTTGGTAGTGGAGGTTGTTCGGCAATAGCTGAATCGAGTTGATTTGTCGCCGGTCTTATACCGTCGGCTGGCGGCCTTGAGGACAGTTGTGAGGTTGCCGCGTTCGACGGGGTTTGCATTGAAATTTGGCGAGATGAAGTCCTGGGCGGGCGGTATACTTGCTGTTCTGGCGTGTCCGTGAATCGACCATAGCCGAACGCGGTTTTTGTTGGCGAAGGCGAGGCTCTTCCGCTTTCATCAAGCAGCGATTGGACTTTGCTTTGAATGGAAGCAGCTTTATTGTTACCTCCAGCTAGTCGAGCACGACCACCGTCACCGCCTTCAGCAAGTCGCTGCCGATAAGCTGCCGCTGCATCTGTAACACGCTTTTCTTCCTGTGACAGACGTCGACGTTCTAGCTCCCGACGCATCTCTGGAGGTACCTCCTGTGACTCTTCCATGCCATCATCGCTCCTACCATCAGTTGCCTCAGAGCCTGCGATCGGCGTGAGCTCATTCGCGCCACGGTCAGGCGAGCGGCTTGAATCACGCCGGTCATCGCCGTTAGTATTCGTTTCGAAGCGCTTGAAAGCTTCTCCAAACCTACCAGCCAGCATATTTTTGGTCCCGGAAAGAGACACTGAGGGCAAACTAGCCCGCTTGATATGCCTTGATCCACTACTAAGACGTTTGTCTTTGCGCTTTGATGCGTCTTCCTCTTCCTTTGCCTTCAGGAAGTCAACATTGGAATCGATCTTGACTGCCTCCTCTTCTGCGTCTGGTTCTCCTGTTAGATGGGATGTCAGATTTAAGGTGCTTCGTGCTTCGTGATTAGGTTCTTCGATTGGTCGGGAGTTCGACCTCTCTCTTGACAGTCTACGTAGCAGATTGGGCTTTACTGGTGCCTGAACGCTGGATGGTCGGGGTGCTTTCGAGTTTGCCGATTTAGACCTATGGACAGAGTTATCCAAGCCGCTTAGGTACGACGATCGATGCCCTCCTTCCAGGGACGACTGAGACGAGTCTTGAGAATCGATCGTCAAGATCTGGGATCTGGACCGGTGGTCAAGGAAATTGGGCCGCTTTTGAACCGCAGGATCGGCGCGTAAGTTGGCACCGGCGAGCTCAGAAGCATTAGACGTCCTTGGCTGACTAGAAGATCGGTCCGAAAATGGAGGTATTCGGAAGATAGGACGGTTTGGCGGTGCTGTACTCTGAGGAGGGGGGGATGGAGGAGAAGGAGATGTCATAGTGCCAGTTGACACGTATCCCATCCGTTGCGCCGTTGGTTGTTGGGTAGTAATGCTGGGCATTGCTTTTGATTTTGATATGTCTTGCGTAACGGGCCTGGCTTTTGCTTCGCTGCTTTGAGGATGTGGAGATTGCTGAGGTTGAGTAGCAGCCCTCTGCGTCTTTTTGGACTGGGCAAAGGCGTCATCTGCCAAAGCCTCAGTCACACGCTGAGAAATGTCTCGCGATGGCTGATTCTTAGGTTCCGACTTTGGGTCAAAAGCGAACTTGCTCCCAGAATCGTGAAGCAACGAGAATTCGTCAAGAGCCGGAAACCTGACTGAAGCATCTTCTAAAGCCGCGGCATCGGGCTTAGTAGTAGATGTCGAGTCGAGAACCATCCATGGATCACTACCAGCACCCCTTAGAGGTGATGGACTTGGTTGTTGCACCTTGGAATCACCTCCTGCTTTTGCCGGTCTCCCACGTCGCATTGGCGTGATGTCCGGGATTGTCAGCTTCTCTTCAGTGGGAGGGGCGTGAAACGCGCCGACCACAGGCGGTGATGCTACGTTCGGTTCGGGCGTTGGCAAATGTTGGTTCCTTCGAGCCTCTGACTGGGTCCGTCCGGCATAGATCTGAACGTGTAAGTAATGTATTATGAAACAGATAGGAACAGCGTACATCTTTGATTGGAACGTCGGTCCCGCGCAGATGGCTGACTTCACGTATGACCTGATAGATGTTGGGTCGTTGTTGAGGATTCTCTCTGAGCATTGACGCTGCAGCCGTCAGCAACAATTGGTCGTTAAAATTGTAATAAATACTAACCTATGAGCTTTTTGATCTGGTCTGAGAAGGAAGGGTAGCCTGGAAACTTGAAGCTCGCGTTAAGTATAGCCATCTGTCCTTGCTCTTCGAAGGGTGTTTTGTAATAGCAGAGCTTGTATAGCAGCACACCTAGCGCCCATATATCGCTTTTTTCGTCTATAGGCTGCTTTCGGTATACATCAATCATCTCCGGACTTCGATACTGTAGTGTAGTATTCTTCTGCACATCGTCCTCAATCAATCTGCCTTCAGCTGCGCTTGTAGCAGCGGGTCTTGGTGAGGCAGTCGACCCAAAATCGCAGAGCTTGTATCGCCGAGTCGAGCCAGAGACCTTGATGAGGACATTTTCAACTTTAAGATCTCTATGAAGGAGAGGAGGTTTAAGGTAGTGCATACAAGCGACACCTTGGGCAACATCCGAGAAGATCTTAAGAACTTCGGGTTCTGTGAGACGGTTCTGCAGTCGGGTATTCATGAAGTCAATCAAACCTCCTCCATTGCAATATTCCATGAGCAGGAAGACCTCGTAGCCCCCTCCTTTCAGTTGCGAAGCATGCGAATCGATGTAGGTGACAATCGGGCGTCGTCCCTTCAGCTTCTTCATGGTTTCAACCTCTGTTCGCATACTGCCCAGCGACTCCTTATCAGGAACCGCAACTCTTTTGAGTACGGCTTCATCATCGCCATCGACAGCTTTGGGTAGTCGTACAAGGTATACATGAGCAAAACCGCCTTCAGACAAGTATTTCTCTATCACAACTCGGTGCCCACCAACTTGCACTTTTGTGCCTGGTACAAATGTCCCGCTTGGTATAGCGGGAGCCAACGGCTGAGCTGGGGCAGTGAAAGCTGTTGGTCTGACGGCGGCGGCGAAAGGAGGGTTGTTAAAAGTGGTGGACATGGCGGAGATGTGCCGGCAAACAGCCAACGCTGTGCGCAAGAGGGAAGGCTAACAGGGCGTCATTGGAGGGTATATCCTGGTTCTTTGCTATCATGCGAGCCGGAACATGGCGAAGTACCATATAAGGTCAGATGTCGCTCATAGACCACAGCTGGCGTAGGCAGTCTCGAGATTCAACTTTCGGCTGTGTCGAAGCGCCAAGCCAAGGATCAGTGCCAAGCCATGTCAAGCTACTGCAGCATTTTTATGAATGCCTTAGGGACGATTCGGACAAGGCTACAGTATTAGGGGAAGTAGAAATTCTCTAGCTGCCTAGCCACCACGAAATTCTAACAATGGAACTACCTAGGAATGCCATTCCTTTGACAGGTCATACTTGTTCTGGCCACAAACTTGCATTTGGCTTCGACTCACATGTCCGCGAAAGGCGCAAAGCCGTCCGTTCGTTGGGAGCTCTCGAGCTTTGGCCTGATATCAGAATGCGTAACTACAACTTGGCTTCATGATTGGTGTAGAATGTACGTTCGCCGTAAATGGAAAGAGCGGCAAGAAAGGCAGGAAACGACACAAGTAGTTCATTCGTTATGGACAGTGATCATCAGACTGCATGTGCAAAACAAAGATTCAATCAAAGTCATTGTCAAAATTTGGTTCGCCAGTGGTTTGCCGAAGCAAGTTTTTGCAGCCTTACCTACTGCGATCTCAGTTTAGCGTCATCTCTGACCAAATACCTCATTATCATTTCATATTCTAAGGCCTTACAACCTCCAAGCGGACTTGTGAACCATAGACAAGAGAGTCAGGGGTTTTGGAAAGGGCTATGATGATTGATGGTTGTTGAAGTGACAGGTAACAAAACAGCGAGGCATAGCCCCTTTTTGGCAAGAACGCCCACATCGCGCCAACCAAGAGTGGACTAGCGCTTCCACCGAAACAATGATCATGCAAGTTAAAAAGGCCACTGGCTCCCCCTCGGCTTGAAAAGTCTCCAAGCCCCAAATCCACACCAACGCTCAGCCTTACGAAGTTACGATCCTTCGAAACCAGCTTGCTTCAACGTCGCTTGAAAAGGTTATATTCTTTCTCAGATTGCGCATTGAGGTTTAATGTTGTCATAATTTGATTGATTTGGGTGAAAGCGGCAGACCTGTTGTTCGCCCATTCCTGCGATATGCCGAAAGCTGTGAGAGAGTTGAAACGAGCACGCTGGGAACGAACGAAACTCGAATCGTGATCGGGTATTTCAACTAGAAATGACATCGAGGTGAGTCAGGACTGAGACCTTTTTGATTGGATATCCCACTGATGATCGCCCAATAGACTTGATCGCCTGGTCACGTGAGCAACTTCAGCCCTAAAGTCGTTGCCCTTTTTATGTACTAACATATAATAGGTTGCTTGAAACAGGGAGTACACAGCTAATTAGAAACACCGCTGCGCAACAGCTAGGCGACGTACAAAAACAGCATCCAGATGAACTGTTCAATCTCTTGACTCGCGTGATCCCTTTTTTGAAATCAAAATCATGGGATACACGAACCGCTGCGGCTAAGGCCATCGCTGGTATCGTCGAGAATGCAAGTCTGTTTGATCCCAACGCTGACGAAGGCTTCAAAAGGGATGAGGATGTTCAGACTGAGACTAAGGATGAGACCTCCTCGCCCAACAGAACACTGCTGGGTGGAAATCAATTACAGCTGGACACCCTGGACATAACTACAATCTTGATCAATGGCAAAAAGCTCTTGGGAAGTGGAGGCAAAGAAGCCGATTATGCCGTTGCATCAATGGACCCCGCTGCGCGACTTCAATTTCAAAAACGAGCTGCTTTTGTCTCCTTGGGCCTCTCAGGAGCAGATGTTGATGGTCAAATTGCTAAAATTCTAGAGGAGATGGATGTCGCTCCCGCAAATGGCACGCATATCGTACCCACTTTGCCAAAGGTTGACACTTCGGATAGCATGATGGATGAGACAGTGCGTTCACCTAGTCCCTTCACAGCAATGTCGCCTGGCGGAAACCCTGCCCCGACACCGTCGAATGAGTCTGGCCTTAGCAAACGACAATTGAATCAACTGAAGCGCAAGATGAAAACGGAGGCCAAATCCCAGTCTAGTAAGGTCCGCATCGTCGACCTATCAGGTCGACGGCCAAGTAGCAATACGCCTACCACTCCGGCAAACTCAGAGCCATTTGCAATAAAATCAGGAATCAAAGCCGAAATTACTGATGAGAAAGATACCGATATGTTCTCGTTTACTCGAGCTAACATTGATGAAGATGCTAAAATCATTTCAGACTTCAAGGGTTCAATTCTCCCCGAGAAGTCCATTCTACAAACCGAGGAGGAGGAGCAAGGACTCGAATGGCCTTTCGAGCGATTGTGTGAAGTACTAATGGTAGACCTTTTCGACCATCATTGGGAAGTACGGCATGGAGCAGCCATGGGACTACGCGAAGTTGTCCGTGTACATGGTGCTGGTGCTGGGCGGGAACACGGTAAAAGCAGGGCTTCTAATGACAAAGTCAACAAGCAATGGCTAGATGACTTGGCTTCCAGGCTTTGTTGCGTCTTGATGCTGGATCGATTTGGTGACTACATATCAGACAATGTTGTTGCACCCATACGAGAGACCGTCGGACAGACTCTCGGCGCTCTCATGGTTCATCTGTCTCCAGACACCGTATCTTCGGTCTATCACGTCCTTTACAGAATGGTAATGCAAGAAAATTTGCTCCTTGAGACGCGTATTTGGGAAGTGTGCCACGGAGGGATGATTGGGCTTCGCTATCTGGTGGCAATTCGAAGCGATCTCTTAGTCAAGGACAATGGTCTCATGGACGGTGTAGTAGAAGCAGTCATGAAAGGCCTTGCCGACTATGACGACGACGTGCGGGCGGTGAGTGCTGCCACGCTGATTCCAATTGCCAAGGAGTTCGTAGCGCTCCGTCCTACCGCCTTGGACAATCTCATGAACATTGTCTGGGACTGTCTGTCAGATCTCCGAGATGATCTGAGTGCAAGTACTGGTTTTGTGATGGATCTTCTTGCGAAGCTCTGCAGCTTTCCCGAGGTCTTGGTCGCAATGCAGCAGAATGCGGCAAAAGACTCTGAGCACTCATTCACCAATTTAGTTCCAAGGCTGTACCCGTTCCTACGACATACAATCACGAGCGTCCGTTCTGCCGTCCTCAGAGCTTTGAAAACATTCCTGGAGATTGGAGGCGATGACACGAGAGGCTGGGTCAACGGGAAAATCTTGCGACTTGTGTATCAGAACTTCCTTGTAGAGCGAAATGAGGTTACCCTGAACCTATCTTTCGAAGTTTGGAATGCACTTGTGGATGGAATCATCATGAGAAACGACTCTCAAGCATCTCTGGGCTTCCTCGAGCATTTCCCCGACTTTTTAGTACTGGCTCTCCATCCTATTGGCACTTCAAGAAATTCGTTGCCAATAGAGCTTTGCTACTTTGTGAAACCCTCTGGTCAATTGTATGGACCTCCTAATCCGGAGATGCTCAAAGCAGCAGCAGCCGCGTCTCAGCAAGCCGCTGAACCACCAGCCAAACGAAGAAAGAAGTCAGAGAAGAAGGAGGAGCCACCAACTTCAGCTCACAATGTCGATGGGCATATGATCTCAGGCGATGTTGATCTGGTTGGTCTCGAAACCTTGATCAGGTCACGTCTTTATGCAGCTAAAGCTTTTGCAAATGCGTTGGCTCGCTACCCAGCTCAAAACCAGATCTTGGAGAAGATATCAGAAGGCTTACAATCACCTTATTCAACGACTCAGATGGTTACTGGAATGATCCTCGAAGAATACGCTAAAGCTCTTGGTGAAAGGAAGATCCCTTGGGTAGACGGTGGATGGTATACGGATCTACTCTCCATTCTAGACGCCGATCGACCCAATAGTTATACCGACATCCTTCCCTTCCTCAGGATCGTACGAGCGCAATGCCAGGCGCTTCTGAATGCTTTCCGAGACCACGGTCATGTGCCATCATCAAGGTTGCCTTCGCTTGCTATTGTTGTTCAAGGTGAAGTTGGCGCAGGTCCTACTGCCTTCTCCATTGCAAATGCAGACACAGTCATCAATACTGACTTTGAGCGTCTCAAAAAATCTCTCGCTCCAGCTCAGCGGATAACATCGTTACAAGCGTTGAATGATGCACGTAATGCTGCCATACAAGCCCTTGACGAAGCCAAGCGGGTAAAGAGTGAGAGAGATATCCGCATCAGAGGGGCCGCTGCGTCCGCACTTGTAGCAATCGGGGATATTCCGAAGAAGCCCAGCTCCCTCATCAAGGGAATCATGGACAGTATCAAATCGGAAGAGAACGTCGAATTACAGAAACGCTCAGCTGCCTCCATAGCATCTCTGCTCGGTCACTATGCTACTGCACAGCGTCGTGGGCCAGCTGATAAGGTCACCGCGAACTTGATGAGCTTCTATTGTATAGACACCGCTGAAACGCCGGAATTCCGCCTCAATGCTAAGAAACACGATGCTATCCTCTCACTACATAAGGAAGAAGATCGGAAAGATTACGCTGATACCGTAGCCTACGAGAAAGAGGCTAGGGCGGCCAGGGTGACAAGACGAGGTACTAAGGAGGCATTGGACCAATTGTGCCATCTATTTGGCGATCAGCTTTTCGACAAAGCGCCTGTTCTCAAATCAAGAATTGAGAGCCCTCTTCGTCAAGCATTTGGCTCTGATGCGCCGACAGACGTCGATGACGAAGATTTTGGTCAAGAGGTTGTAGACGGCCTTTCGATTCTACGAACGCTGGTGCCAACGATGAATATTGACCTCCATTCATTCGTGGTCGAGCTGATGCCATTAGTAGCCAGGGCCATGCGCAGCCCACTCTCGGTATTCAGATATGCAGCTGCCAAGTGCTTTGCTACGATATGCAGTGTTTTGAGAATCGACGGCATGAGTATGCTTGTTGAGCACATTCTCCCCCATGCTAACTCAGATGACCTCCATTGCAGACAAGGTGCTATCGAGGTAGTATATCATCTCATATCTGTGATGGAGGATAGCATACTGCCTTACGTGATCTTTCTTATCGTACCTGTTCTGGGACGTATGAGCGATTCAGACAACGATGTCCGGTTGATCTCTACGACTACCTTCGCAACGCTGGTCAAGCTTGTACCGCTAGAAGCTGGTATCCCGGACCCACCCGGTTTCCCTGAATCCCTGCTAAAGGGCCGCGATCGAGAACGCAAATTTATTTCACAAATGCTCGATTTCAAGAAGGTCGAGCCATTCGAGCTTCCTGTGGCTATCAAAGCGGAACTGAGGACTTACCAGCAGGATGGTGTTAACTGGCTCGCGTTCTTGAATCGCTACCATCTCCATGGAATTCTCTGCGACGACATGGGTCTTGGAAAGACGTTGCAAACACTGTGCATCGTAGCAAGCGACCATCATCTCCGTGCGGAGGAATACGCGAAGACCCAGTCTTCCGATTGTCGCCGCCTTCCGTCTCTGATAGTCTGTCCACCAACGCTATCTGGCCATTGGCAGCAAGAGATCCAACAATTTGCTCCTTTCTTGTCATGCTTAGCCTATGTTGGCCCAGCAAGCGAGAGGACAAGACTGCGAGAACAAATTGGCACAACAGATGTAGTCATCACCTCTTACGATATCTGTAGGAACGACATAGACGTTTTCACGCCTTTCAGCTGGAACTACTGTGTCCTTGACGAAGGCCATCTCATCAAGAACCCGAAAGCGAAAACTTCCATGGCTGTCAAGTGTCTTGCTAGTAATCACCGCCTAATCCTATCCGGGACACCCATCCAGAACAACGTTCTTGAGCTCTGGTCCCTTTTCGACTTCCTCATGCCTGGTTTTCTCGGTACCGAGAAAGTCTTTCTCGACCGATTCGCAAAACCGATCGCTGCCTCCAGGTTCAGCAAGTCTTCTTCCAAAGAGCAAGAAGCGGGAGCCCTCGCAATCGAAGCTTTGCACAAGCAAGTGCTCCCCTTCCTGCTTCGTCGACTTAAGGAGGAAGTACTCGACGATCTTCCGCCTAAGATTCTGCAAAACTACTACTGCGATCTCTCCGATCTACAAAAGAAGTTATTCGAGGAGTTTGCTAAGAAGGAGCGAAAAAACCTTGCCGACAAAGCTGGCAGTGAAAGTCGAGAGGATAAACAACATATTTTCCAAGCTTTGCAATATATGCGAAAGCTGTGCAATTCGCCCTCTCTAGTCGTCAAGGAAGATCACAAGCAATACGCCGCCATCCAAGCACAGCTCGCACGCCAGCACTCCAGCCTCAAAGACGTCGCTCATGCACCGAAGCTTACTGCATTACGCGATCTGCTGGTAGATTGTGGCATTGGCACTGATCCTGCAGAAAACAACAACTACATCTCGCCCCACCGTGCCCTCATATTCTGCCAGATGAAGGAGATGCTGGACATTGTCGCAAACGACGTGCTGCGCGCTCTGCTTCCATCGGTACAATACCTACGTCTGGATGGTAGCGTCGAAGCCAATAAGCGGCAGAACATTGTCAATCAATTCAACACAGACCCAAGCTACGACTGCCTGCTCCTGACTACCAGTGTAGGTGGACTGGGGCTGAACTTGACTGGTGCGGACACTGTCATCTTCGTAGAGCACGATTGGAATCCGCAAAAGGATTTGCAGGCTATGGACCGCGCGCATCGTATCGGACAGAAGAAGGTCGTAAATGTTTACCGGTTGGTCACGAGAGGTACATTGGAGGAGAAAATCTTGAAGTAAGCCCTTTCCCTTTCATCTTGTCCTAATCTCCCCTGAAGCGCTGAATTAACGCAACCCAGCCTCCAACGCTTCAAAATCGACGTCGCCTCAACAGTAGTGAACCAACAAAACGCCGGCCTTGCAACTATGGAAACCGACCAAATCCTCGATCTCTTCAACCTCGGCGAAACTGCCCCTGCGGCGTCCTCGGGTGGAGCGGTAGATATTGAGGGTAAAGAAGAGGATTTGGTAGATGTGGAAACGGGTGATGTTAAGCAGAAGGGGAAGAAGGGCTGGTTGGATGATTTGGGCGAGTTGTGGGATGAGAGGGGGTATGAGGAGGAGTTTGATTTGGGGGGGTTTTTGAAGACGATGAAGATGTGATTGTGTGGGTTGTGCATTTGGGTGCATTGCTCTCTGGACAGGGAAGCGTTACTGTGGCATGGCTTTGGTGTTTGGGCCCGTATGAGAGGCGGCATGGGTTACTTACCTACCATGGATTAGGACATTGATACGTAGAGCAGCGAGCGTGTGTAGCATTTTCGTTAATTCAAGCGTAAACTTATCCTTTCGCATTAAGTGCATTGTTTCTGGTATGTACCACTTTCGCCACCGTTATGGTACACTAGAGATGGATCCTTCATCCCCAGGCCCCTAAACTGTGACTGCTCGCTAGAGTCTTATGACCGGTTTGGTGAATCTGAGAAAGGAAATGCCTCCGTACTATAGCATCATGAACAATCTGATCAGTAAAGACAAGAAAATGAAGCATGCGGTGTCGTTGTTGATTGGAATCATCTCGTTCATCCATAGCATCCATGAATATTCGTATCGTAACATTATCGAACGCTTTGCGAACCATCTCTGCATGTATCGTATCAAAAGCAACGAGGAATAAGGTTGCCCTCTGATCAAGACCTCTTCTTCGGACTTGCGAGTACATTCAATCTCCCCAATGTCATGCCCAGTCTCCCCTTCTGCTTCGCACTACCGATTTTAGGGATGCGGCTTCCACTGGCGCCGACCATGCGTCGCTTCAGCGGTGACTCGGCAATCATAGGCTTGATGGGTGATTCGCCAATTCGTTGCTTCTTCGTCCTAGGTTGATCGCCATCATCCTCAGTCTCCATAGGATCCACGTTCTCCTCATCCTCAACATCGCTATCAGGTTCAGGACGACTTCGCTTCTTGTTTGGCATTCCATGCGGTATAGCAGGGAGGTCATCAAAGGTAGGGACGTGTGTAGGGACGCCGCTAGGACGTACATGGCGGATCGTGGAGCCTGGGCTTGTGAGGGTAGTCGTCTTAACGGGGGAGAAGTCCATGGTCTTCTCTGATCGGAACGTGAAATCACCTGGTGTTGAAGCCTTGGGAAGCTTGGTGCGGGTAGTAATATTTGGAGAATTGGCGAGAATAGGATATGTTACTGGATCCTGGGAAACCGGAGGAGAGTTTGATATCTCAGGCTGAGACTGGGCATGGGGTGTCGGAATCTTGGAAGGGGATGAGGACTCGGTTGTAGCATTCTTGCGAGGCGTCGTAGGCGCGAACCCAACACGCTTGATGGTAGGAGAGCGCTGGAGTCCAACGGAAGGACTGCCGGGAAGACTAGGTAGATCCTTCTCCAAATCCAGTTTTTGTTGTGCCAAAGGGAGGTGAGTGCCAGCCGCCACCTTGAGGGGATCATCCGAGAACTTTGGCTGTGGTCGATGGAGGATAGACTTCATACTGCCAAATCGTGACAATGACGACAGATACTTGTTGCTGCCTTCAGTCTTAGGCCGTGTTGGGCTACTCAGATTTTGCGAAGTAGCCGACTTGCTCAGAGACGGGATCATGGAATTCTTCATACTCTTTACACTCGCACAACGAGCCAGCGAGGACTTGGTAGGTGTCGTAGCAGCACTCGGCAGATTAGAGTCCGGACGGAGCTTTCCAGATACTGTTCGTGCGCTGTCTGGCTCTGAGTGGCTGTCACGCGAGACTGGCCGTGCAGCAGAGGTATCGTCTCCATACTCTTGCTTGACACGCTTGCTTGAAGATGTGTTTTCGAGTCTCTCTCTCGAGTCGTTAAAGCCGAAGCCCTTGAGGGACTTACTCCGAACAAGAGTCTTCTCAGACTGGCTATCTAGCCCTGCTTTGGAAGGACTACGCTTCAATGAAGATGCATTGGCTTGCACCTTGGTTTTCCAGGTAGATGCGTGTGAGGTAATCGACTCCATCTTTCTGAACTCTTGCCTATGAACATCACTGTACCTCCCAGACTTTCCCTTAGCCTTGTTGATTTTTCGGCCTCCAACACCGAAGAGCTGATCTGTTTCACCGTCCTTTTGATCTTGTTTATTCTTTTCCTCGATCATCTGCGCTTTGATTTTAGCAGCTCCTTCTCGAACGCTATCCATGATTTTCTGAGCCTCCAGGCTTAAGTCAGACTCTGGCCGCTCAAAGCTGAAGTCGAAGGTCGGAGAAGTCATGTGTTTAGGGAATGGGCCCTTCGATTTGGATGGTGTCTGCTGAGTAGTCACAGCTATTGACGGCTTGGCAGGAGAGGCAGAAAGTCGAGTATATACGTTGTCAATGTCTTGCCTTGATGGCGAGGCTTTGATGGTACTCTGATGGACTTTGCTTGGATGCATCTCCTTGAGGGTTGGGTAGAGGCGGGAGGCGGTCTGTGGCGTCTTCAACGGTGACGAAACAGGTTGTGGATGATCATGACTAGCACTTGAGCTTGGCGGAGGCACCTGTGGCGAGACAAGAGCGCCTATGTTCGGCCGGGCCCCGCTAGGAGGAGACTCGTCTCGCTCGATAAGGGAAGACAGCTTGTTGCTTGAAAGAATTGCATTGTTTCGACACTTGAGAGAAGTGGAATTAGTACAGCCCCGTGCAACATTGATACACACTCTGGTCAGGAGTAGTGGGGCCACTGCAAAGTATGAACTCACAGGTGTCTCATGGCCATTGATCCGCGAGGACCGCCGACGAGGCGTAGCCATTGAAACTTGGAATCAGATTGCAATATTACGTGGGTCGGGCTGATTGATGCTCAGTTGACATTGAATAATACAGCACAAGGAAGAGTCGTGGATGACCTCGTAGTTCGGGGGTTGTTATCGATTATCACGAGTTTGTTTATTTTCGCGGCCTTTAGGCTTGGAAAAATCCACGCCAAGCTTTGCAACGGTTTGGTGGGGCGCTAGCGCGAAACCCTATTCGTGTAGGTACGGTACCTTAGGCTTTTATCAGGCTCGACGGCAGACGCTTGGTGTTACTAAGGAACGGACCCAGCCCGTGTGAAGCTGGTAAATAATTGATGCTAGCTTAAGTTCACCTAGCCATAAGTATGTCAACACCCAGTTGGCAGACAATACTGGGGCGCAAGGCCTACTGCTGGCCGAAAAGGATCGACCAATCGGGAGAGGAGATGATATCATGCGTGCATGATGGGTCAGCCCGTAAAAGGGTGGGTCGCTCCGTAGATCCCATTAAGAGGGAACGCATTCCCGCCGCTGGTCGTTTACAGACAGCCTTATCCTTCTACCACCCACCACATTGCCAACAGGCAACCGTCAACGACGCAGCAACGCAGCAACGCAACAGGCAAGGGCCTGATAGGTATGGCCATGGCTTTGGCTTCGACAAGACAGGCCTTTTTTAATAGATACAACTTTGAAATTCAAATTGATGCCATGCTCGAAGACGAGTTTCAGCGGTTGGCGAGAGGACGCCAGTGGAAGGCTGGCTCCAAGAGCAAGGTGTATGAGAAGGCTCGGAAAGAATGTTTCGGGATGGAGGTTCCGGAAAAGGACTATACTGATCCCAGGGGATTAGATGCCATGTGCGAAGGGTTTGCAGATATGGCCCTTTTTAGGCGGCCGACAAAAAGAGAGAGAAAGGTGCAAAGGGCGAAGGAGGCATTTGCAGGCTACTACGGCTTGGACGACGGTGCGGTGGTGAGTTGGCAGATGTTATGCCGGGACTGCGGGATCCAGGAAGATTTGGCGTCCATTGGACGGTGCAAGAAGGTATATTTTTGCATTGCGTTGCTCCCTTTTGGATGGAGAAGGGAGGCAAACTTTCATTGTAATTGATGTGACTAGGCCCTGAGAGGCGTGCATGCGAACATCTTCGACCTTCTGGAAGCGAAGCAAAGGAACCAGATGGTATTTAGATTTTCATCGCGCAAGCAGCTGGCAGAGTACTTGCGGGAACACCCTGCGAAGAGGTATCCGCTGGAGGAGGCGAAGGATAACAAACTGCTGAGTGCTTTTTTGGTGCAGATCAACATCCTGGCGGGGAGCCAGTCGTAGTAGACAACAGCTACGATCTATGAGCATAGGAGATCGAGGGATATGTGGGATTTCCGAGTATGGAGAAACTGTGCATGATAGGGATGCAGGTATGTGGATCTGGGTACAGAGCAGGAGTGTGCAGAGGAAGGTTGGTCCGGAAGGACGTTAGTATGGTAGATACGAAGAATAAGATGAAGATGATTGATTCGAGATGGCTCACGGAAAAGGGAGTAGAGTTACGGTGCGTGAGCAAGGGGACCCACGGAGTGGGGGCGTAGCCCGTTGAGGGGATGCACGCAGTGCAGACACGAGGGAGTCACAGTGTGAGCACACCAGGATGATGCACGAAGGGAATCACCAAGGCAGTTGCACAGCATGAGAATTTCCGAATGATGGAGGGAGGTAGGGCTGCGCGAGCAGCCAGGGGGTCACCTAACCATTATCTATAGCTGAATTGCTTACCACTTACCTTACTTCTGAAGTTGAGCATTGAGTCAACGGCTATAGATTCTTCGGATGAACGATTTTCAACTCTCGTAATATTCAGATGAAATGGTTCCAGACCGGATATGATATCTTTGATGTTAGACCCAAAAGATTCTGGCTACCTTAGCGAGCTTAGCCGTCCTACCTGGACACAAACACAGATTCAAGGTATTGGCACTGCTACTGAAGCGGACTTAGCGTACTAGAGATGAAGAGGCTCTTGCATCCAAATGCTTTCCTCACTTACCATTCCAAAAGCTAGACCTTCCCACCCGCCGACCTAAAAGCCACTTTTACCCCATTCCTACTCTGCACCGAAAACATATACGCCTCCACAAACTCGTGCACAGGATCCCTATTCTCAATCGCCTCAAACTCCGTCACAAACCTCGCCAACGTATATCCCATCTGATTCAGCACCATCTGCTGCGCTGGACAAATCCTCCCTCCCCCAAGAAAAGGAATGTACTCCCATCTCGGCCTCATATTTTCCCATCTCTTAGGACGAAATTCATCAGCATCTGGGCCCCAGTAGTCCTCGTCGCGCTGCATGACGCCGAAGTGAATCTCAAGCTGGGTTCCTTTGGGCACGAGGATGGGGTCGAGGCCGGAGGGGCCGCCGCCGTGGGGGAGGATGCAATCTTCCATGCAGGTTCGTTGGCTGAGAGATGCTGGGGCCAGGAGGCGGAGACCTTCACGCAGAATTAACAATGGGCACTGGCAGGGTCGATTTCTTGTTCAGGAGGACTCACTCTCTTTGAGGACACTCTGTAAATAGCTCATTGATTTCAAGTTTTCAAACGTCAATGGCTGGCCATTTGCCAGTACCTCCGACCGAAGCTTAGTCCAAACATCCGGATTACGCGCTAATTGGAAGAACATATCACTCATGGCAATGGCAGTAGCGTCTCGAGCCGGGAAGAAAATACTGATGATTTGATCGCGGATGAAGACACGGTCTTCCGTTTCCTGGATCAACTCATAAAGCATGGAGAACGGCCGCTCTGGTGGTTTTGCCCCTTTTTTTGCTATTTCGGCTTTCTCTGCCAAAGCACGGTCGATATACTTATCCACCAAAGCATGAACTTCAGCGCACGCTTCTCGCCACTCCGCATCCTTGGTAGCTTGGCCGTACAGGAACGGAACGCTGCGAAATGCCATTCTCCGATCGACACCAAGCATAGCCTTGTCAAACGACGCCAGGAACTTTTCCGGATCCAATTTCGAAGTTTCAGGCAATAGCGTCTCTGCACAATCGGCGAAAAGAAACTCGGTAGAAGCATCAAGGAACTATTCACCACGTCAGCACCACGCAAACTACGCCAAATCGCCAAAAAATCTACAACAAACACGCAACAACAGCACATCCCCTCACCCATTGCCACCAAAAGAAAAGAGAAAAAAGACCCAGAAGAAGAAAGAACCAACCAGCCTCCGAAACAACGGCCTCAAATCCACTTCCTCCCCCCCCCTCGGCACCAACCCCATCATCCTCTCCAAATG
>JASZXT010000365.1:0-25971 GCA_035521555.1 Lecanoromycetidae sp. Uapishka_2
GCAGAATCTTGCTTGATGAAAAGAGACGGCCGTGGATGAGCAGTATCTTGTAGCTTAGTTGCTATTTGCCACAAGAGACAAAAGCTATTAATACAATCATGCCTAAACAGAACCCCCGACTCCACGCTAAACAATCTTCTTTGCAAGACACTTCGCTTGTTGACGATATGTGAGCCATGTCCTCCGCGCAAACTTCATTCTGTGTGGTATTCTCTCATATACAAGGCGCAAGCTGGTAGGCAACGCAAGATATCCAAGCGTCGCATGCTCCATCCAAAATGCAATTTTGTCCATCCGTGAAGCCAACACATATCTGCTGATTGCTATCGCTGTGATCAACACTGCTGCTTATTCAAAAGACGTCTTCATCCCAATCGAATTCTTCTTTCTGAATATCAGGCAGCGGTTTGTCCTTACGATACTTCGCAGTTTCAATCGACTTCCCAGAAACCCTCCTTAGCGCTCTCGACTTAAGAGGATCATCGGCTTTGCTCGGGCTATCCCTAGCATAAGGCTCGAACCGAAGCTTCTTTGCAGAGGAAAGACTTGAGGGTGGTGGGGAGATGCCACGCTTTGAGTTCTTCGATCGTGTTCTCATAGGCGAACCTAGAGGACGGCCGAGAAACGGTGAAGCTGGACGACTGTCGTGGGCGACGGATGTGTAGTCAGTAGTCTTGATTGCTCGAGGCTGCCATCCTAAAGTCTGCAAGTATTCTACAAGCTCGTTCTCAGTCGCTTTGGGAAACTCCTTGTGTAAATTGGTCAGATCTTCGGCTAGTGCACCGAAAAGAGCTTTACTAGCGGTGCTGCGCATGCTTATGATTTTACCTTGATCGACCATGAGTGGATCGAAAGTTGGGACTTTTGCCGGGACTGGCGGTACAATCTCACTGTTGATGGAAGGCGAATTCTGCGGAGTCTTTGCAGGAATTTTCGGTAAGTGACGCTTCTTTACTCCAGCGGGGCTGTGGCTTGAAGTCTTCATGAAATCCTGCGGCTTCATATGTCTTCCACTCGTCACGGAGGGATTTAGTCCTTTCGGAGCCTCGGACTCTACGCTTTGGTCAATCTCGGTGCTAGCTTTGCGTTTGTTTTCGTCGTTGACGTCGGGAGCGCCTCGTCTCCTTGCGGCAGACCTAGGTTTGGTGGAATCTTTGGTGGCTAAGGTCTTGAGCTCGTATGGAAGCTGCGGCTCTTCCACTAGCCTCTCCTTGAAGGTGCGGCCTCGGTTCGCAGTCTGCCCAGATTCTGCAAGCGCAGGGCCCCCGCTGTCTGCGATCTGCTGAGGTGTCATGTTACGCTCAGAGGGCAAGGAGGAAAGACCTCCTGGTACGAATGTCTTTCGACCCAGATAGGTTGGTAGATCTGGGACAGGTGGAGCAGTTGACATGGAGAGTTCCAATTCCTGTCGAGCAACTTGGAGTTTGTTTTCAAGATCGCTGACCTTTTTAGTGAGCTTGGTTTGTCTTGAGATTTCTTTCTTGGAAGGTTGTCTTCGAAGCTCTGGCCCTGTCAGTGCAGGAGGCGGAGCATCCTCTCCCTCCACTGAGGTCGAAAAGGGTGCTTCAGTAGGTTTCTTAGCAGATGGCAAATGGATTTGTGATGTAACCCTTCTCAAGTTCTGGAATGACGGTTTGCGAAAGTGGAGAGACGACTTGCGTCCTGAGCTTGCATTGGAAAAGGGGCTCGTAGAGCGTATGTTTGCAGCTATCAGGGGAGGGACCTTCAGGCTTTCATTGAGATCCATCGTGTCTGTGCTTCTCTTGTGCTCGGAGGAAGTACGATGTTCGTCAACAACGATTCCAGAGTCTCGGAAATTGTTGCGTACAGCATTCTCAGCATCTTCGTACTTGATGTCAGGAATTGCTTGAATCTCACGGTGGATTGAACCTGTCTGAGTTCCTTTATACCCACTTCTTTTGAGCTCGGCATAGGCTTCGATCGCTTTCGCCTGACGTTCTTGCAACACATTTTCCGCTGGGGAAGGTTTGATATTCTTTTCCTTCTCTTTCCACATGCCATTGATGCCTGACCAGATGTTGACAGGATTGAAAGTACTCGCGATGACTTTACCAAACCGGAATACCCCTGATGGTCTTGTTGACTCAATGCCAGCATCATAGGTGACGCATGCTGTACCATCATGATCTGTTGCCTCGCTCTTCACGTAGTTCTCCAATGCTTCCTCGTCCTTTATGTACTGACTTGGGGGCCTCCGACTGACTTTGTCATTCATGCTTCCCTCTTGAAACTTCGACTCACGAGTGCTATTGGTACTCGATCGCTTCTCATCTCCACCCTCAGTCTCCTTCTTCTGCGGGCCTATGCCAGACTCAGCTGACTCGTCCGAGTCTTTAAGAGGCCATTGTCTCCCTCGATTTCGCTTTGGAGCGTGGAGTGCCTTGCCATTGCCTTCCGCTCGTAGAGCGTCATCGTCGTCTATGGGCTCGAAGAGGGGTGTCAGGTCGTTGTGATGCGGGCGTTTCCTAGGGTTGGTCCACGACGGGGATTGTTTGATAGTCTTTGAATGTAAAGAGACTATTGTCGCATCTTGATCTTGCCTGACCTCTTCTTGACGCTGCGGAACGAATTAGCCACCGACTCGGTTCCTGCAAGCGGCTTCCTGCAACGGAAAAGGGGCGGGTGCTGTGCATTGACCCACCGTTATGCTTGACATGGTTCCTTGCATGTCCAATTCTCTAAGAGGTAAATCAGAGTACACATAGCCCAAACTATGTACAGACAGAGTCTTGCCTGAGGGACTCAGACGAGTGATTCAGATGTGAACATAATGCAATGACGAAAACAGCACAGACGTAGGAGCGTAGTAAACAAACGCGCGCCGAGCCGTTGCCAAGCCTTTTCAACACGCTAGCATAATCTCCGAGATTCTACTTTGACTGTTTCCTTGTTTTCACTAACCAGGTTTGCCTTTGAATTGTTCAACGTTAAACATGGTATGAACTCACCCTGTCGCCGACGAACTAGAGACCTGAAAACTAAATGATAAGCCAAACATGGGCGCTTCTTGCAGTTCTGCAGCTGTGGATCGTCATAATCACCAACGAGTAGCACATGGGTGAAAGACGAATGCACAGGCTTGCCCAATCTCTCAGCAAGAATTGAACATAAATGCGAGGTGGCTGAAATCAGATTTTATTGATTTCAGCAACCTCAAAAAGCACTCTCGGTCGCACATCGCCTACTATCATCAGGCTCACACCTTGTCGAGAAGCTTGTCGTAGATAGTAGGGGAGAACTAAGGTATCTTAGAGCTAGCAGATACTTACCACATCAGAGCTCTAGATCACAAGGGCAAGATGGAACCCATCAGACTCATCTTGTGTAAACATGATCATAGTCTACGACGGGGCAAGATGTTCTGGACAATCTCACATGCCTTTTACTTCAAGACTCCATTACTGCATTAGCTACGGCACGCTGCGTTGATCTCTAAAGTAATCACAACAGCTCACCTTGACAGCCTTGGCATCCATCTCCTAAATATGTTCATTGACATCTTTGGCCATT
This sequence comes from Lecanoromycetidae sp. Uapishka_2, assembly GCA_035521555.1. Classification (NCBI taxonomy): domain Eukaryota; kingdom Fungi; phylum Ascomycota; class Lecanoromycetes; species Lecanoromycetidae sp. Uapishka_2. The sequence goes on from JASZXT010000365.1 coordinate 3,532, forward strand.
CCTTGCTCTTTGGCAGCTGTTTCCAGCCTAACGGCGCGCTTAGTAAGCCAGATATTGTCGACAATATTGAGATCTAGAGCTGGCAACCCAACCACTTCTTCAGGCTCTGGAGCTGGCTTGATGGTCATCGTAGGGGCATGAAAGGTGAAAAACAGGCCAAATCTACAACCTGATGATATTACACTGTACATATATCATGTTTACGCGGGCTTAGTATGCAATAAGCAGATCCAATTCAACCCAATCAGCGAACACCAGAGACCAGAAAGATGTCAACGCCAATCCCTCATTCGATCCAATTGGCACGACTGTACCAAGCATGTCAGTTTAATCCTAACAAGTTGCAGGGGAAAGATACTAACCAATATGGACAAGTTTTGGTATGCTGCTCATCGGTGCCCAACCACTTGTTGATACACTCTCGGTGGTAATTCTGCCCGCACTGTGCTTCACACCATACGAGTGCTTCTTCGTTTGTAAGATCCTCACAGCAGATGGAGCAATCTCCCTCTATCCTTCTGCGATCCCCAGTGTGGTTTTCTTCTTCATCATCCTCATCTTCATCTTCGTCATCTTCATCTTCGTCATCTTCATCTTCATCATCATCATCATCATCATCTTCCTCATCATCATCATCATCTTCTTCTCCTGTGGGGACCTCTTGTGAAGGCGCCGAGTGGATGCTAGCTGTAGCAGAGTTTTCAGTATTTGGCAAAGTTTCTCTTTGAGCGTCCTCTTGTTGTGCGATAGCGTTTGACCTCGCCTGATTGGTGACCGAAGAGACAAGATTGGCTTCAACGTGCTCGTCTGAACTCTGCTGCCGCACATGTTCTTGACCTTGCTCTATCAGTGCTTCTGCTGCCGCTACTAATGCAATGACCGACTCTGCGGAGCGTTCGGTGGAGGCGGGCGACGCGATGGAAATCGCTCCAGAGCTGGGCGAAGACGTTGCGGGAGACAAGGGCAGGGATGCATCGTTGCTCAATGTCGTGCGAGTTGCCTCAATCACGTGCGATAGTGCCGTTAGAGTCCTCGTGGCGTTCAAAAGAGCTTCGGTAAGGTTGGCAGGTTCGTTGAATTGTTCGATGACTTCTGAGCGAGCATTGCTACTCTCGCGAGCTTCTTGAGCGGCGTTTGTTCGTTCGCGCGCTTCATCTCGAGCGGCTTCCGCCTTTGCAAGGCGCTCCTCCATTCTTCTTGCCCGAGCTTTTTGCTTTCTCTTTCTTTCGAGGGCTTCGTCTCGCGCGGCCTCCATCTCTTCAAGGCGCTCTGCTAGTCTTTTTTCACGGGCCTTTTGTTTCCTCCTTTTCTCGCGAGCTTCTTCACGAGCTGTCTCTGCATCTCCGAAATCTTCGATTCGTTCATTCCACTTTTGTACCATAAAATCTGCTTGGTTCTGATGGTACCTTTTGCAGAGAAGCAGGGGTGCCAAAGACTCTAGTAAGTCTTCGATTCGGGACGATGAGGGGTTACGTCTGGAAATTCGGTCCAGGAGCTTTGACGCTTCTTGACGATTTGCTGCTGCGATTCGGTTGTGGCATCTGCGACCTTGGGAGGGCGCATAGCCTACGCAGGTGAAGCCCGGAGCGTCGGGATCAGTTTTGAGGACAACGGAAGCATCCCATGATGGGCAAGAGGAAGGCATGCTGGAAGGCGCCTTGACGATCGGCTCGGTGAACGTTGAAAGTAACCCGCTGGAATGTGAGGATTATTGTATATCGAGATGCTGGATAAGTCATTGTCTGGAGCGTGAACCCAAGACATCTTATACTGAGACATGTCTGGTGCCAAACAGAGAAGGAGAGACGAAAGCCTTGTCAAACAGCCACGGGTCAGTATAGCGTGACACTGCCACGCCAAGCCTGCATAACCCTTGTCAAAACGGTGGTGTAAGTGCGCCAAAAGCTCAGGTTCAAGGGAACATGATAGGAACGGGGGAAAAGAAAGTCTTACAACTACTGCAGGCTTCTGGCACAGTATGATTGTGAGTGGCTTCGCCCAATTCTCGCTTATTTGATTGGCTGCTAATTCTTGGTAGGATTCAGGGGTTACACATCCCGGAGCCATGGCTAATAATAGGAGTCTCTACCAACAGCAAAGATTTTCGTTGAGGAGTATACTCCCGCGACGAAGAAGTAGAATCGTAATAAACGTAGCCTCGTCTGAGTAATGCCGAATATCTTCCAAAATCTCAAGGAATCCACAAAGCAACAGTACCTGTTGTCGAAGAGCAAACACAGTCATTTGCGCCATGACCACTACGTACTCATCTTGAGTTGAACAGCCTCAATCGTGTTGCTCGCCTCGAGGTTGCATGGGGTTAATCTCTTGGCGAGGCTGTAGTGATAATATGATTGGTCAATTCCAGGTAGGCGCCCGGATCAAATCTTCCGCGACGCTGCGCGTTTCGAGACCCTTGACTACAGTCACATCGCCTCGTTTTGATTGCTCCCGAATTTCTTGCGGCAAAATTGGTTGAGGAGAGGCCATGAGTGCTCGATCGTGTACGACTAAGACAATTGATCTTGAAATGATGCTGCAAAGCCCCACGAGCAGCTTGAACGAAAACGACACGCTTTGCATGTTCGGAATGCAAATGCAAAGACGAATCTGTTCTGGGGGATCGTGTGTCTTGTGATAGATTTAGCGGCACTCCGTGCTGAGATTTAGGGTCCTATCAAAAGAAGGGTTAGTGGGGGCTATGTCTCTAGAGCGTGAGAACGCCTTGTGTCTATACTAGTTCAAGGCTCCACCGGTCACGTTGTATAAGAATGGCTTTCAATCCTTCAATCATGGCATGCATTATCAATATTCCGGACCACCACATAAGACAACGTAGTTCCTGGCAGCATGGCCTATCAAATCCCGCGGTTATCAGTTCGCAAGCGATCAGAAAGTATCGGGTTGAGCCCCATTAAAGAAAACGGCTCTAAAGTCACAATCAAGAGAGGAGAACGATCAGCGTCTTCAGGATGTGCACGACCTAGGCCCTCGTTTCCAGCGCCAACCACGTCCAACTCTACTCCAGATGTTCTCCAACATCTACAGCCCGATACCATCTCCCCCCCTAATCAAAGACGAAGGCTTAGTGCTCCACAATTTGGAAGACATCCGGAGCCCCAAACCGAAAGTATAGACCCGACCAGTACCCAAAATCTGTTCCAAGCCCCATCTTCAGAGACTTTGGGCCATCTCGCACAAGAGGCTGCTGGAGCAATCGTACCTAAGAAACGGCGACGTAGCCGTCAAAAAAGCTCTCTTGTCGAAAAAGGGTTGACGAATATGTCTCAGGATGAAAGCCAGTCCGACCCAGTCAACGCATCGTTTCTAGACCTTCAAACAATGCCCACATCTAGGAGGAACCTGGAAGAAGGATCCGACATTGATGACATAGGAGATATTCTTACTATAAGCCCTTCGGAACTTCATGAACCGTCAAACAACGACCAAAGCTCCTCCACAGGTGCTGACACACCTCTCGACGATACTTTCGACTTTGGAAAAGCAAATGAAGGAACTGAAACCTGTAAAGACCCGCCAATTTTTGAACCCTATGGGCCCCTCCGATCCATATCCGAAGTTACCCACGATGTTTTCGAAGAAATGCAGAAGCAGCTGGGTGAAATGAAGAACCTGGACGAAGGCTTTATCTATATCCTGCGCATGGCGGATTACCCAGGATATCTTAAGATTGGGCGAACCAAAAACTCGATCAGAAAGCGGCAGAAACAAATCAATAGATGTATACGATACGAACTCAAGATTATCAACGAAGACGACCGATGCAAGATTCCCCACCACAGTAAGGTGGAAACTTTGATACACACCGAGCTATACAAATATCGACAAAAGTTTCCCTGCTCCTCTTGCGAGAAGCTATCGAAGCCGCGGAAGCACAATTGTGATGCCTTTAGTAAGCTGACCAAACATGGCGAGTGGTTCAAGATAGACGAGACCAAGGCTGTGGAAGTTGTAGGAAGATGGAGAAGCTGGATATCTCTAGCACCTTACTGCAACGGTGTTCTGAGACTCTCGGAGAAAAATAGGATCGAGCTCTACTCAAAGAACCCCGATCGTATTAGCAATATGATTACCGCCAACGGTGAGGATTGGCACTGGGATAAATTCATGAGCATATCAAAATTTCAGCTCCGATACATATGGCTACGAAACATGCTTTTTGAGGAACGACATCAAGGCAGAGGTGTCAAAATTACTTGCAGCCGCTGGGATTCATTGTGGACGCACTGGCAGGCAAATTTGGTCTTCCTATTCGGCATGATTGGATATTCATTCATCACCTCCCTGATCTCGCTCATACTAGCTAAGTCAGAGAGGTGGATATTACTATTTCCACTTATCAACAGCATTTTCATTGGTCTTTGGGCGATCTTGTATGCCGCTTAATCCATCGAGAGGCGAAGGTGTCTTAGATATTAATTTAATCAGCCCCTCCACGCCAACCATTTTCACAAGTGGTAAATTTACATGTTCTAGAGCCACACAATTTGTCTTATCGCCCTTGTTTTCACCTGGACCAATGAACGCGCAAAAGAAATGTCTGTTGAATGCAACGAGCTCCCATTCGTAACTTTGCGCTGAGAAATTTCGTCCAGTACTTATCACCATTCGAGCAAAGGAAAATTGCGTGGCCAGAACTCATGCGCAAGGGCCTGTCAAAAGTGGCAATGATAAGGAAACCAGGAAATCTAAACCTGTCGATGACTTCGCTCCATTGCGGCGCGCTATCCAAGGTATGGCTCAACAGCGGCAGCATACGTTCACGATCGCGAACTTGGAATTTGCCCAAAGGGTCTACTGCAATTGGGTATCTCTGTGAAAATCCGTGGAGCAAATAGTTTCAAATTTGCATCGCTCTCAATGAAACCCTTCATTTATCGCAGCTCATGCTTCAAATCGTACTCCTAATACTGTCTACATGAGAGATGAGATCGCTCAGCCACTCTTAGACTACCTGGGCGCTCTATGGCAGCCAATGACCAATTTTGTGGGGTTTGACTCTAATCCTGGGTTTAAAGGGCATTGGAAACGTGGCGATTTCAAATATAGAAATCTCAACATCTGAAACAGAGGGGTTGTATTGAGTTAGAAGACCAGAAAGTACTAGATGAGGTCTCGCAAGAGCAAGAATCCTTCCAACCTGATATGATATCATGACAAGTAACACCTTCAGTAGACAGTGAGGCGCAATGGCAGTCGCCGCAGAATACACCCATCGGATCTATTGTCTCATAATTTGACGTGCATGTGTCATGTTGTGCTTGATGCAGGAGGCATGACAAGCATTAATTGTCTCTCGGTGGTATAAAAGTCCAAGATAATCATCAGGTCTCTTGCGAGTATCTTGGTTATTAGTTCGTGCAATTTGCGTCGATAATCGGTATGAGGTGCACGGGCTAGTTGAAGAACCTCTATTACACAAGAAGAGCTCTAGGTGGGATCCAGAAAAAAGAATCTCTTACACTATACACACAATGGAACAGGGTGAAAAGTACTCAATATATTTCATGGTATTTCCCAAGAGCCCTATCTACGATCCCCTTTCGCTTCTCTTTTAAAAATGTCAATATGATCCATGTCAAAGGATCTTCAAACCTCCTGTGCAAGAGCATAACAAGGACTGGCAGGATTGGTATAGGACCTTCCTGGCCAAATCACTAATTGAGGGTTTCAACATTTTAGATTAATTAATAACCTTTACAATCCCTACCTATGAACACCAGGCTCCACAAAGAATAGCGAATATGCCCAATATGAGGAGTAGTTCCTAGCTTCAAAAGGAAGGGTAAGCCTTTTCCTTAGCTCCGCACCGTGGATTGAGCTCCACGCATTTAGTCGTCCATTTGGCCAGACGGTAGATCAGTATTATGATGAAGGGAATGATGTAATCCCGACCTGAACGTACGACTTTAATGAAACCTGACAAATTCAGCGCCTGAGTGGCAGAGAGCAGAGGCTACGGCATATTCGCTGCTCTAGCAGCTTGTACCTCACATCTACGAAATGTAGGAAGAGACGAATCGCATTCCTATATAGTGCACAACAAGGGGAGCAACATTCTGAGCCTACGTCCAGAAGCATCTTGCATTGACTAACTGTGGTATCAATCTAGAGCCGACGATTTGGTACACGCAGTGGCATACACGTCTACGCGAGGGAATCTGATTCATCGAGATAGCAAGTCGGAGAGAAGAAGCTGTGGATTACATTGTACATGCGAGAAACAAGCGTCGACCCATGCCCAGCGCGTGATTGCCTTCCCACAGCCGTAGAACGTCGCTCACACAAACTGAGTTATCTACCAACGGCTATAATTTTTGATTTCTTCAAGCGAGCTTATACCACTGAAAGAAAGTATCAACGATATTAACTTTACTTCCGTCACCCTTAGTCTTACCTATCGCAGGAATGTCACAGGTATCGAAGATTTCTAGCTCGGGAATCACAATCAAGGTTCCGCCATCCATGCTTCTGGTTTTTCCAATAGAGCAATCCATGTAGCACAGCTAAATCTCTGGACGACTCTGTCGCGGATGACTGGAAGTCTTCTTCAGTCTGCAGTCAGATATGCAGCAACCGGTCGTCTGTTTCCACACTCACCAAACTCTATGAAAATGTTGTCATGATTGATTGGGGACAAGTCTCTAGTGGCTTTGCAATTGGGTGTCAGGGGTGTTTGCTGGCTTTTGAATCTGGCGTGCAGTTTTTTGAAGAGAATCACAATCATCATGCAATATTCGCACACAAGAAGTCCACTCCACTTCTCAGGCATTTCTCGATGCCGTGAATGTCAATCTGTATAGTTGTCTGTTGTCATTCATACCATGCTTAAATGTACGACCTGGACCGAGGAAAGGCAAGAAGAAGGGATGATGCATGGACGAATCATGTAACGTATGAGATCTACATTCTGGGTAGCGAGCTATACACCATATTGTCCAACAAGCGATAATGTACAAGACGAGGATGTAGGAGTGCGCCGCCCTGTCTTGCGAAGACAGATTCAGCCTAGAGTTATGATGACTAATCACGTGCTAATCCCAGGGAGGCCAAGATGACAGGCGGCTCGGCTCATAGGGCCAACAGACAGCAACAAGCCGCAGATATTACACGTCACGAGAAGATGAAAACTGTTGCCAGTACACTTGCGTGCTCTTATATGCATATGGTCTCGTAGACAATGATGCTGAAGACAAGTGTCCGAACCGAGCATGAAATCTGGTCGGTCCTCTTGCCAGGTCAGCACGCAGGTCTCCAATCGACAGGATATCCAATTCCCAAGAACATCCATTGAGACCTCTTTTCAACCGCAAAGAATGCATGCTAAGCGAAGATGAAACATCCCAATCTGCGCTCAAGAATTCTTGTATAGTCCCTCAGCCACGGGCGTTTGACTCGACGAGACTTCGTGTACGCCGACGGCAACGTAGCACGTTGAACGGGTCTTCCTATCCAGAGCTGAACATGACCGCTGTAGCAGCTGTTCTCAAGTGTCAAGATGACGACTTGTTTGACGCGATATGCTTCAGATCCGTTCTGTCTTGCGTGTCGAGATTGGCAAAGCCTTCGAGATTATTGGCTGATTAACATATGCCTGAGACGTTGAAAGCTCGTTTGTTGGTGCCGAGCTAACAAGTCTATGCTAGCGGTGGTAACGGCGGGCGCTGCAAATTGAATTCTCAGTTGTATTGTCGAGAAGATGGACGTGTAAGTGTCATAGTCGAGCATCTCCGCAGAGAAGACTAACAATTTTCAATTAGACCCCGGCTTCCTGTTGCCTTCGTCACAGCATCGAAAACATACCAGGGTGCATTCTCACGCGTTTGACATCGAGACGTCGAGTCATGGAGGTCCGGCGAGCGGGAGGCCCAGGTGTGGCTTTCTTGTTTGATCATATTGTGTGAAGATTCTCTCAAGCAAACGCACGCTCAATGGGAAGCTTCTGCCAAAGACATGATGCCAAGAGGTGAACCGTAATGCTGGCCATTCTTCTCTTCGGCTCATAGCTGGCAGAAGATGGAGTTGGCAATGCTGCCATCACCTTCAATCTGCAGTCACTACAGACCAAAGCGATTGACCTAGCCTCTACCTTAGTCGAGAACATTGGTAGAGCTTGGTGTGCCCATATAACGGTTTGCTTGTGTCGCTAATTCATACTAAAATTGTCATGCCACCATCAAGATTTGATAAGAGACTCCGCAGTCACCGCAAGCAGTGACTGTGATGCCCCTCCCGTTACTGGCGTGCAGCAACAGGAAGGGGGAGACTTCCCCTTCATGAGCCTGTCTCCTAACATACCACATTTCCAAATTCGTTTTGCTTAGTGTACATTGTTCGTCGTCTAAATTGACTGGCACCGTACACATCAGCGGGACATGACAATGCAACTGCCACATGAGGTTCTTGACGTTCACATACCTGATTCTGAGTTCCCACGTCAGATACCGATAAACCGGCTGTGAAGTTGATGGATCTGCCGTCACGGAATGGTGTTCATTGCTCGGCATTCGGCTCTTCGGTTGGGTGCCACCTTGACAATGTCTACAGATCAGCCTCCGAGCGAGAACAAGAGCGTTAAGACTGTCTAAGAGACCATGATGTACATTGTAGAGACGATGCTTCATCATGTGTGCTCCAGAATAAGATCAGTGCTTTTCTCGAAGGGAATTCGCGGACTTTTCGGGGTTGCCGGTATTGCCCAAATCCTGATTTTGAAGACAGCAGCCCTCGTACCTGCCCCAACCTCGTGCTTGCCTCTGTAAAATAAATTACAGCGACGTCAGTCAACTTTAGCTTCTTGGCATCGGGTACTTAATTCCATCTCTCTCCCAACTTCTTTCTCTTTTCTTTTTTCCCAAGCCTTCGGGCAAGGTAGGTCCCCCTCCTCCCAGCACGCTAACGTGTTGGTGCAGGTATTGTGGTAACTTTGACCAATTTTTGGAACTGCCCTTGGGGGGTCGGGCTGCTTGACTGGCCTTACACTACCGCCGGTTGAGCTGACCTCCTTTTCCTTTTCCCCAACAAGAACTTGGCCTTGTCGTGGCGTTGGGGCTTAAATCCTCCTTCGGGGGGTGACCAACAAGTTCATTTCCTTCACTATCTCTTGTCTGGGCGGCTCGTAGTCTCTATAGAAGTAGATTAGCAATTGAATGACTTCAGGTAGCACCCAAAAGCCCATTATGCACCTCAATGCTTCATAGAGAAATGGTAGGCTTCGTGACGTGGCCGGAGGTGGCGAGTATCGTGGAGGTGTAGGCAACGGTGAAAGATGGACAGCCACCTTTGTTGCAGATAATACTGCCTTGGTCTACATTGTGAGTCAGTGTCCTTCTTTGCACGCCGGCGATGCACTGACAGAGGGGCAAGTCAAGGGTAGAGGTACATGAGCCCAGCTTCAACGGCTTGTCATGCTAGACTGATGCTGCTTGGTGACTCACGCCGTCTACGACCCCAGGACCCATCAAAAGCTGTACTTGCGGCATGAGACTGGCTAGAGCAACCTTTTAGAGTACTACATCGCCTACCAGCTCACCGTTCATCTTCGCCTGGATGGTCTGCGAGGATTGAGACCGCAGCAGCGGTCACTACAATCAAGCTCGCTGTTGGCAATTGACTGAAGCACCCATGGGAACTTCGGTAACTTACCATAGCGCAGGTGGTACGTAGCGTGAGTACCATCTCTTGACTTCCTGATCACAGAAGCTCTCTAACCTGACCGAATAGTCAGACCTGTTTTCAACCTTTGCCCACCTCCCTCTCCTGGTACCTAGTGCCTGCTTACCTTGGACTGCAACCAGTAGTGCCAACAAAGCACTCATTCACAATCTACAATACTTCGTCTTTCCCCTAGGATTCGGCTCCCCAAGAAGAGCTGATCATGTTGGCGTATGGATCAGAGGATACTACACTTCATCTCAATGATATGAAGGATTGGACAAGATTTGAAGAAGAAATTGGAAAAAAGTGGCACTCTCAGCGCTTTAATACCGCTCAGTGATCCGTGGTGTTCCGGCTTGGGCCTTGCGTAGGCGAGTCCTCCGTGTCTCAGTGGGTCGTGGCGCAAAGCCAGAACCTAACTTGTGGGATCTATAGAGGTCAACGATTGGGGGTGGACACCACGATTGGCAGTCATTAGGTGTGTCACTTAGACCAGGAGATCCCTATTGACCAACAAACTAGGCTCTTGCTAATGATCATTGCTTATAGAGTGCTGCCACGGCAGTTCTACTGAGACAGGGATGTACTTATAGGTGCGTGATATCAGGGTATGGAGGCTGTGGGTGAGTTGCCCCCCTTGTCAGTTTCGCAAAGCGGAGGTACCCTTAGCTTGAGTGCGGGTTTTTAAACCGCAGTCTAGCTGAATTTTGCAGAACGAGAAGTAATTAGACTTTGATCGCGACGCTTTGCAGCACCCTTTGAGATGCTCATGAGACCAAGCTAACCAGGAAAGAAGTGACACAGGAACGCCAGGAAGCTTCTCCAGCGATTGATCCTGGAAAATCTCGCGGTGAATTCTTCCCCGAAGCGAACCGTTCAAGGGTCATACTGAAATATTCGAATCACTCTTCCGGCCTGCTGAAGTTCCATACTTTCTCAGCCCCTTTGATCTTCCGCGGATCTCCCGAGAGACCCTCAACTAGGCCAATGATCAGACTCTAACTCCGCTTCTCAACCAAGAAGCCATGCATAATTGCAGCAAGAGTGCTGGACAATCTAGGAATCATTAGACAGCCTTCCTCGTGTGGCTCAAGATAACTAGTCCATCTTCACATCGTGATATCCTACATAATTAATAGTCAAGCACCAATCTGGGTCCTCTCATAGCTAAGAAGGTACGAGCAGGTTTACTGCGTAGTCAATTCTGTCGTGCTGTGTCGTGCTGTGTTGTACATTTCCGCATCCGCGGTTGTCTAGTAAATACATCACCTCACTGACATACAAAGGGCAGAAGGCTGTGTCGATTGAAGCATGGGATGGAGCTCTGTCGTCTGAAACATGGGGAAAAAGAGATTTTGCAGAAAGACAGAACCGTGAGCGTGTGACACAATATGAAGTTAGCGTCACCACCAAACGATCGAACTGCCACGAGGCCAAATTTGTCATTGTCCACTGTCCACTGAAATCTAGGCCGTGTTCATTTCCTCGGTCAAAGGTGCATGCCAAGCTTGGATTTACGTATTCTCCAATATCCCAATTAGTTTACCAGAACAAAATTTCTGGAGCAGCCTGTCGCTAATGATTGGTGGTTTTCCTCAGCTTGCAGTAATGCAGTACCCCGCAGTCCGACTCCACTGCTACTAAATCACCCCAAAGTATAAAAGGATGAAGTTCCAAAAGCCTTCATAATCGGGTAGCAAAGCTCTTTGCTGACTGCCGAATCTGTTTTGCAGCCTGTTGGAAGAGCCTGACAATTAGCACAAGGTGATTTTATGAGTGATTGTCATCTACAGACCCCAATGCAAATTTCAAAAATTCGTCGATGCCGTGAACGGCGATGTGCATAGTCGACATTCGTACCCTGCCAAATGTGCAGATCGTGTACTGCGAAAACGTACGAACAAGGAATCATGAATCAACTAACATCTGCGCCCTGTTGCTACGATAATTAAGATGGCCCAAGATATGCACTATTCCACCCGACGATAATGCCAATCTTGGCATGCATCTTCGTCCGCCAGCCCAATGTTCGAGGACAATAGATAAGAATTTCGACAATTCACTCAACTCAAAAGCGAGGAATCGATTTTGGCCTACTTGTGAATAGGCAGAGAATAGTAAGATCCCTTCGCTTCATGGCAAACTTATCGTTTGGCTATGACGCTGACTTCGAATCAAAGTCCCAGACTCACAAGCCTGCTTTTTTGCGACGTATCTCTCCGAACATACATTAGACGACAAAGCTCCGTCCTACCCTCAAAATCACAGTGTTTCTATCCTAATTACTTCAACGGCCATGTGTATCCATCGAACAACCGACACCAGGTGCCGAGGATGCGGAGAAGTAAAGTACAGCACCACGGATATAACTAGGCAATATACCTGCCACTTTCCTCGCAACCATGAAGGAGATCCAGAAAGATGCTTAGGTCCCCGGCGAACCCATAAGGGACAGATAAGCTACATGGACGGATGCATCGATTGCTATACAAAGGAGGTGGTGAGAGACCCAATAGCAGCGGAGCAAAGTAAAGGGCGTGGAGGATTCATTGGACCTGCTGGTGATTGTGTTTGGAAGTGGTATTAGCTTTGTCAATTGTCACGATGTGGAGATGAAGTAAGCATTTCGGGCACCTGAGGGTCGTTGTCTGATAATCTCAAGCTTGTCTACTTGCTGCACTGAAGCGATGCTTGTTGTCTCCGAAGATCAGATCACACTTACCTCTCACACTGCTGTAGAAAGGTAACACCTTGATGTCTTAATCCATGCGTCTCTATGGCTCCACGGGAGAATTCAAGCTCGGAAGTGGTCGTTTGCGTACCTGTTGGAGCTGACGTTACGTCGTTAATACTTGGTAGCGAGTCGATAACGAGGGTAATGGGCGAAGGTGCAAGCTGTGGAATTGCCATCTAAGTACCTACGAAAGTACAAACGTATAGCTCTACTTCGACCGGCGAAGCTAGCAATAGCGTAATCTTCGTTCTTTTCGTCACTATCAGAAGCTTTCGCGGCTCTTTTTCGGCGGTGATATTCGACTCTTCCGATTAAAAGAACAGGTGTATGGTAACGAAGAGCAGCTTAAGGAGTAGATAAAGGCAATAATCGCAATTGCGTAGCGCTTGATAGTGAGTAGAATAGCGCATATCGTTAAAGAACGCTGGGAGACTTGGAAGGAGGAAACGCCTGTAAATTACCACAATTCTCAGGCAACAGTATCAGCCAGAAAGCCCAGTCTGATGCTGATACTCCCATCAAGAATATCGAAGAACGGCCTAGTCCACGGCCAACCCAGATCACAAACCCAGCGGATTACTAGCACTACCTTTACCCCCAGTTACCCCTCCCTTACTACCAGCTCCAGTAACGACCTTCTTTCCCCCGTAGCTATTGCTACTTACACCTAATGGATTCGAAGCGGTCTGCGTTCGCGAACTAGAGGCCTTCGTTGCATCTTTAATGCCGTTCCCGTAATTCGACGCTGACCCGCCAGCGCTACCAGCTGCGTTTGTCACACTAAATGATCTAGTCATGACATCCTAATGGAATCGGTTTCCGTATATTTACTAACCTATTGCCAACATTTCGCCCTGCTCCTGAGACGCTTTTGCCCGCTGCATCGACAGCGCCGCCGGCGTAGCCACCTGCTGTGGCAACCCCATTTTGTACAGCACGTGAGATAAAGTTTTCGTTTGGAGCCATTGCGATGCTGGAGTAACAAGGATGTTGATACTCCAAAATGTTGGGTCGCAAGGCAAATAAAAAATTAGAGAACTTGGCAATAATGAGACGTCATTGCGCCTACAGAGGCGCTAGCTACTAGTAGATTTACAGTCTAACCAGCTCTTTTTGGCTACAAATTTTCAAATCTGGAGCGTCCTCCCTTCCTCCTTGCTCAACTTTGAGCTGACCGAAGTATGTCAAAAGAGTACACCAAGCTACTTCACCAAGATGGCAGGGCATCAAAATGTCAGTGACGGTAGGAAGCGGTATTCGCGTGCCTGGTCAATGCGTGTCTTACCACGACGCGGCTTCGCGCCTCGCGGAAACGCACGCTTCTGGGCTCTAGATCACCGCGACGCCATCCCCAGTCAGCTTTTCGCCGCTCGAAATTGGAATTGATAATGCCGACCAAGTAGTACAATTAGCACCAACAGAGGGTAGCTTACCCAGCGAATTCATGGCCGCGACCTCCAAATACCCCGGCAAGCCTGTCATTCTAGCATTGAGCCACCCGAAGCCACAGAAAGCGTTGTCGAATTTGCATTCTCAACAGGTGGGGGCCACAATCTACCATACACCCAAACATTAATCAGTCCCTTACTCCCCATACCGACCGTCATCTTCCCACCATACCGATCCTCTGGCCTCTCGAGCCCAGAGCATGCATGCGCAAGCACCCATGCCGTACTCTCTACGTATGCTAATCGCACTGCGTCTTCATCTTGGTCATTGATCATGTCTATGAGGATGACGCATGATTTGTACCGCAGCGTCGTTGGAAGAGGGTAGTAGAAAAGTGAAAAAGGGACATCTTTGCGGCTGAAGATGTAGACGTGTTGGCGATCTCTGTCTCCAACAATTGCGTAGGTGGCTTGCTCGCAATCTTCGAAGTTGATGGGCCAGGCTCGTTCACGGGGGAGAGGTGAGTCGAAACATTCGGGGCCTATAGCGAGGCTTATATTCGTGACGGATGTGACATTCAATCTTAATCTTTCCGCAAGTGGCGTCGTATTTACTGCGGCTGGAGTGGCCAAGCCAGGTTGTGGGATGGCCACTGGGTTTGCTATCTTGCTGACAGGCTGCGCTCTAGCCCTGATTATGGCAGCTTCGGATACCGTTGGCTTGAGCTCGCCAGCTACAGGTGGCCACGGCCTTCCGGACACAACAAGATTTACCACACGCCTGGGCCCGATTGTCGTCCTCCCACCTAGTTTATAAGGCCCCTGGGTACATCTCCGGATTAAGTCAATGGCCGTGGTATAGGCTCTATACGGCGTGAACTTGTCCTTGTCGTAGTCATTTGTCACATCTACGGAGATGACGCAGGATTTATTTCGGAAAATCTTTGGCAGTCTATAGCTAGCGTTGCCTTTCCGCGCGAAAGTGACAGGATTGAAGGGCTGTCTGCCTTGTATTATTCCTTGGGCTGCGTTGTAGCAATCTTCGAAGTTGGTAGGGTAGAGCCCAGGACGGGGTATTGGCAGATCAAAGCAATCTTCGTATTCGCTGATGTTGGTGCTTTTCACAGGTATTGTGGCTTCTGATGAAGATGTTTCCACTACTTGCGCGTTCGTTAGACTCAAGACTGCACTTTTAGCTTGCGCTCGAGCTGCAATTGGAGCACCATCGGATATCGCCGACATCAGCGCTACCGTCGGCGGCGTTGGAAGCCCCCCACCTATGACTAT
The DNA here is from genome assembly GCA_035521555.1 of Lecanoromycetidae sp. Uapishka_2. Classification (NCBI taxonomy): domain Eukaryota; kingdom Fungi; phylum Ascomycota; class Lecanoromycetes; species Lecanoromycetidae sp. Uapishka_2. The sequence continues at coordinate 18,619 of JASZXT010000365.1, forward strand.
ATTCACAACGCCTTTTGGCCCTACGGTCCTGAAGCCACCATACCGATTGCCACCCGTAGTACACCGGCTGATTAGATCTAGGGCTGCACCATACAGTGTCCAGAGCTCAAAACTATCTTTATCCCGTAGGTTGATTACATCGATATAGATTCCGCAGGTTTGGTACTTTGAATTTGCTGGGAGTTGAATGTCAATACCCGGTTTTTTGCGGCCGAATGTCAGGCTAATGTCTCGTGGTAGCACGAAGACTTCGTCAAGAAGATCGTCTGCGGCTTGATAGCAGTCTTCTTTGAGAACTGGCTGTAGCGGATTTGTTTTCGTTCTAGGTGGATTGTAACATCCATTTGTGCTAGGGAACTCAAGACTTGTATCAACACCGCTGCCAGCTAATATATTGATCGATGGATCAAGAACCCGAGAAGAATTTGGTTGACTTGGATTTGATAGTTTCAAAATAGCTGCTGAAGCCAATAACCCTTGTAAAAGCAATGACAGGCCAGTCATGATCCAAGTTACTGAAATGGCCATGGCGTACCGTCACAGATAGAGACGACAGGCTAGGAGGCGACAAAAGACAGAATGCGAAAGTTTTGGCGTGGCACGCGGATAATTCTCTTCTTGCCGGTTTTTTCATTCTCGCGAAACCGCTTATCAAGCGTATGCGCGTCGCCGAGAAGTCCAAGTCAAGTATACCCGACTTTGCGCTTCGTCTGAGGCTTAAGATGCACGGCCAATGCAGGGATTTCGGCGAACTTGGGCTTTTCAAAGACAAGAATGGGCCAACTTATGATCCTTATTCCTGCAACCCGCAGTGTGTGAAAAAATAGGCATTTTGCAACCTGTAGTCAATAGTACGCTCCATGACCCTGCCATAGAGACTCTTGGATGTCCCAGTCTTGGTCATGGGAGCAAGCCTATTAGCTTGGTCTGGGAAGCCACAACTCACAGTACGCCAAAGCCAAGGCGAAAGATCTAGTGCTTTCGCTAGAAACGTAATTTACTGATGTGAGAGCGCTGGGGGTGGGTATAGGCAACGAGCCTGCTAGATCATGACTTTGGATCGAGTGCCCCAACGGCAGCACTATCAAATCCGTCGTATAATCTCAACTTACCTTTGTACGAAACACACTTTGCGATCTTCCTACAGAAAGCTAGAAGCTTTTCCCACATCTTGGATTCTCCAAACCAAGCCAGATCCCGGGCTAGATCGTATGGTTCGCATGATTGAGCCTAGCAGAGTAGAACATTGGGTATGTAGACTGCTATGGTGGCCACCCTTTGAACTAGGAGGAAAGAAGGACGGTACATAATTCCGAAGCAGGGACTTGTCCAAGATCTTTGATTGCCAGCGGCCAGACTTCTTCTGGTAAGTATATTCTAAAGCCATACTGCGACAGCTCAATTTGCTCAATTGCTCGCCGTATCGTTCCATAAATAATGGTCACATCGTGGGACTTCATCATGCTTGTTGTGTCGTGAGCTGGATGATAGCTAAGGTCTTACACATGCAAGAAGAAAAAAAGGATCGTTCTGCCGCAACTATGAGTTCTAGCGCCAAACTAGCGTCGCTGACTCAGCTGACTCGATCTTACTCCTTTTCCTTTGTGAACACTGACAGTCGAGTAAACAACTGCGACAGAGTACATTACAGCCAGCGGCACTCTGAACATCTGGCTCTAGCTAGCTGCGCGAGAGGCACTTGAGAGTCTTATGATGCCCATGAATTGTATAGACCCTGGGTCGACGTCAGCAAGAAGAAGCTCATACATCCTTATCTACATGACCCGTTACGAGCGGTCGCAAGTGCCATATTCATTATGTAGCCTCATTCACATGTTGATTTGTCAAAGCCCAACGAAGAGTTTTCGAAGTCAACATTTCTGCTAGAACTAAGTCGCGCGACTAAGGTTCGGGTCCTCGGGGTCCCCGCAGCGCCCATTATATGTGCCCTATAAGAATCCCTTGCCTTAAGGAGTACAGTGAGACTCCTTTGAGAGATCCAACGGGAGGATGGATGCTCCGCCTCCATCGTGTTAGAACCAGATCTGACTGTTCTAGCGTACGTAAGTAGCCGGTCGGTGGTGTAGGGACGCCTCGACGCTGCTAAGCGGCTCAGCGGTCTCAGCCCTGCAAACCCCCGGTATAGTCTAGGGTGAGCGCGCAATATCATACGGGTCAGGGGCGAAAGCCATGCGAATATACATAGAGATTGGTGAATATCCTTGAACGGAGTGAATCGACTGGCATCTTGATTATATGTGACCAACTTCCTGTCATGATCACAAGTATAGCTGGATTTGGTAATCTCATTACTAGCTTTACCATAAGTTCCTCTGCAGCTTTGCCTTCGCAGTAAGCTTCTTCCTTGAAGCTCGATGCCTGCTTTCATCCTTATATACAAGCCTTATATCCGTTTCAAGACAGTATATCCTGTTGCCATCCCCATTGATGGCATCGAACTTGAAATAGTAGTCGCCCTAGTTTCTCATCAGCATTGTTTCTCATCTCACTTTCATCTATAAGCCAATTCTCCGCACGTCTCGCTTCATTCCCCTCTCTTCCACGAACGTCTTTTTCAAAGATTCCCGGCTCGTCTTGTCGCCGCGTACTCTTGAAGGTCCCCTGACCAAATAGCAATAGAGACTACTTACAGGTGTGATAAACATCTCCCACACCCACCCCTCCATCATTATCTTCGCCCAGCCCTGCTCAGGCGGACAGCCCCGCTCGCGGTCTCGATTAGGCTGATCTATGCTCTCGATCATACGACAGAATTGTTGTGTCCAAGTCTCGGATTCTGAAGAATTGACATTGCGGGCTGTGGAGGTCCAGGTGCTATTGGCGAGAATGGAGGACGTGAAGAAGCCTAGAGGAGGTGAGTAGCTTGAGCATAGAGAGGGAAGGGGGGAGAGACGAGGAGTTTGGTGGGAAGATTGGAGAGGGGGAAGAAAGAGGGAAGCGCTGTGGATAAAGTTGTCAAAGGCAAGTGGAGGAAGCAGAACAAAGTGAGGAAAGAAGTAGTTACTGACCGCTTAGAGCAACGCTGAAGATATCGTCACTACTAGCGCATTAGTAGGGGTTCCCCAAATTTTGGGAAAGAGGTCAGGCACATGTAGAGGTGCTCGGGCTGGACATTGATTCTGTCGAGCCAGAAAAGATCTGTCGGGCGCGACTCGCTGCAATACCTCAGCGGCGAATTACCGAGGAAATCAGATGAGAGTTGCGAAAGCCCGTTCGTCGATAGAGATGGCTTGAATATGCTCGCTCGTTGGACCGTGCTACTGAACAGGAGTCCACGAAGAAATGATTTTACCATGCTGAACATGATTCTTTCTCAAGCCTGATTCTTTCTAATCCTTCTGTGAATTTGGTAGGCTAGAGTTTGGGTCCACAGCACAAGATACGAGAGTTGTAGAAATTCGTGAAAGGGGCAGGCAGCGCATTCAATCGTGGTTTGCGAAGAGCGAGATTGCGGAAGTAGCTAGCACACTCACCGCCTTCGCAGCTACCCACAAATTTAGGATGTATTAGATTTGGGAGTGTTGTTGTCAGATGTTGATGTTTAGTCTATCCAAAACTGGAGATGTGATAGGACTGACTGAATGCTTCTGTGCGGCGCCTATGATCATCAGCTCAGCTGAGAAAAGATGGCCATTGAGATCCTGCCGAAAATAGTCAAGCTCAAAAATTGAGGCAGTGTTAAGGTTCGGCACAGCTTTTTTTGCCTAGAACTAGCTCTAATCAGGTTAGATTCAGGATCCGGCTATGCGCCGCCAAGCTTCTCCGGGAGTCCCTATCCTGCCATCCTCAATCCTACCTTATGGCTGTGCTGACCCCCTTCAGCCATGTATCCTGTATACAGACCCGTGTACACCACATTATGATGCTGGCTAAGACTTCAGAAACGGCGGCTGTGATCTCAATGTGGGAAATAATGCTGTTTATGAGGCCTCGTTGAAGTGATACGCGTCATGATCCTCACCAGGGCGCTTAGATCAGCACTTGTCCAATCATTCCAGACTGACATTGACGAACATGTGTCGATGGCCATATTGGGGCCAAAACTGATCTTGTAGTTCATGACCTTTGCCTCTTGGAGCCACCACACCATGTCAGCAACATGAAACTATTCACGATTTAATGTGTTCCTACTCGAATCACTCTCAACGTTACATACAAGCCTCTTGGGGCCATTTTCGGTTGTAAAGCGGCTAGGTAAAAATGCACACCGATCGTAAGCTGACTACCGTTATCTCATCTTCCAACATGTCAGGCGCCCCAATCATCGAGAGCTACACATCATGGACATGCAAGGCTATGAGAATCCTTCGTCGTGAGCGAACCAATGCATTATCTTTATGAGGTAGTTGGAAAATAATGAGGTACCGCCCCATAGCGCCCCGCCCGTTCAAGTTAGGAGGCCTAACGAAAGGCGTTGACGAATTATCTTTATCAAATCGTTACAATGATCGTCTCAAATCGCGGACTCCCTGGCAATCAAACTTGAAACAATGCGAGTTGTATATTTACCAATATCTGTGTTTGTTTCACGCAGCAGTATGGTAGTATGTTAGCTTTGCTGTCACAGATAATCACCGTTCATTTTTCGGCCCCCAACATTTGATCACACCGCACTAATCATCTTTAGCTCCTGCGATCTCTTTTTTTGTGGCCTGTGGGAGATATGCTTGAAATTTACTGTCCTCTGACATCACTTAGAAGTGTACAGAGATTTGGATCATGTCTGTCTACCCTAGATCACTTTTGACTGACTCTTGTCCCTCGTCTGAAAAAAATCCAACCATGTTCTTGCTATCTCTGAATACTTTGAAGTCACTTGTGGCTCTTCTCAAACGTCCACAAAGTACATGAGCACAATTGGCCAGAACCGGAGATTGCAAATGCTGATGGCCAAATTACGATACACAGCAGGCACAGCAGTACCTCTGACATCCCTTGGACGTCTGCGCAGTGGAACGCCTGACGCTACAGCTCTGAATGTCACGGCGCCAATTTTGGCACGGGTAACACCTGTGTTCTGGCTGTTGGTCTTACTTTCTTCCATACGTGCTGGCTACACGAGCACATCTGTGGGGCTTGGAGTGTTGCGGTGGACACTTTGTCCATGTTGGATATCGATTGCTTGCTGACCACTACGGCGTGGATTCTCGCTCGCCATGATCCTCCTGACGAGTTGGATGTTACATCTTTCGACCATGACTTCAGGCGATCCTTTTTCAATTGGACCCATAGGTTTGGCGTCAGTCTGGAAAAATCGTTGGGTACACAGCCCGCTCGGTCATATGAACGCCGTCGTCAATGACCCTTAATCTAGCCCTTTAATCTGCTGCTGTCTGTTGTTGTATGTTTATTGCATGATATAAAGTCCTGCGGTCGTGCAAGTCATGTCTCGATATCCCTCACCTGCACCACAACTTGATTTGACCACCTTCAATACTGAGTTCAACCAAAGACATTCTTCTTCGACGTTATCGTTCCTCATACATACATATAGATATATATATGCAAGATGAAAAGTCATCTTCAACTGCTTTTCTTGGCGTTCCTTCCGTTGGCTTTAACTGCTTATCCTAATGGCTATAACTTTTGGTGGACATCATTAGGCGACTCTTATGCTTCAGGAGTTGGCTCTGGGAATTACATTGACGGTAAACGATGCTTGCGATACGATCAAGCATATCCCGTACAGATGCAAGCAAACGACTCTTTGGGACACGGAACTACCCCAGTAGGCCAAAGGCTATTTCAAAATTGCGTCTGCTCTGGAGCTGAGGTCAAGGATATGGATCAGCAGCTTCTTGACACAGATCAAGGGGGAGGTTTGCAATACGGTAAGCTTATTGGATTCATTTAAGAGAAGCTAGTCTAACAGTGCTAGGCCCTCGTCCTAGGTTTGGTGAGCCAGACGTGGCTACCTTGACTATCGGTGGCGATGACATCGACTTTCCGGGAATCTTGTTTAACTGCATACTCGAAGCCCACATCTATGGTGGTGGACCTCCATTTCGCACATGTGAAGATCAAAGGACGTATTCTTGGAATCTTATCAGGGATCCTTCCCTTGTCACTAACATTAGCACACTCATCGGACAGATTGTGACAAAGGCTCAACAAGGCCAAGCTGGCGACAAATTCAAGCTCTACGTGACAGGGTACGGACAATTCTTCAATAATGATACTACCCTTTGCGATACGGTCACGTTCGCGCGTACAGCAAACCCAAATCCTGACGGAAAAGAACACCAAATGATGACAACGGCAATTCGCCAAGAGTTCAACGAGATGAGCCTTGGTTTGAACGCAGCTATCAAGGCAGCTGTGGCACAGAACGCCCAGAACGGAGTCACTTATATCGACATCGACTCTGCTCTGACAGGTCACCGTTTCTGCGAGGAAGGCATTAATGAGCCTGACCAACACAATCCAAATCTTTGGCTCTGGCATTACCCTTACAACGAGCCAAGTGATACCGCCGAAATTAGTAGTACGGGGGCCGCGACTTCGGGTCCAGACTATACAAGCGTGATCAATGCAGCTAACGCCAAGGTGTTCGGAACTGCGTCAATCACCCAGCTAAGCCAGGAATACGCCAACGCAAGAGCTGTCGATGACGCCTGGTACAACGCGCTTGATTACAATGCAATCCAGCAGCTCAGCGGTGGAGTGGATGCTCAGGGTCCCTGGGACGGCATCATTGGTGCACGTGCCAAGTTATTCCATCCCCAAGTGCCATTCCACGAATGGATTCAACAGAGGATTGTCTATCAATACACACAGGATAGGGATATCGATAGCACCCAGGCGACTTCCACTCAAGCTGGGGCCCCTGGGCCTACAGCGCCAGCCTCCCAACCAGCAAGGTGGTAAGTCTATTTTAGCTCATAAATTCCCTGTCCAGGACCTTTCGGGGGTTGCGAGACATGTTTAAGGATTATCCGCTGGGTAGCATACCCTTCCAATATGTCTCATCACTCTTGACACATCTTGAAATGGTAATGCTGACGGCGAAATGGCGAATAGGAGCTACAAATTCCACACTTATACGGGCAACCTCGCGACCGGTGCCTTCTCATTTTTCGTCCTGCCTGGACTATACAATGGTGACTTCACTAAGGTTAAACGCTCGCTCGGAGAACCAGGAGAGAGTACGGACACCTTGCCGTCCAGGTTTGATAAGCGTGAGCTTGACGCACGACTTCTCTGTGACAGGGATTCGGTGGATAAAAGACAATGCGGACCCATTTTTCCCACGCCTCCAACCATCACCAACGGCCAGGTCAGTCCCACTTCTCTCCTCCCATCCCCAAAGCCTTGAGTCCTTCGCTGTCTCCC
>JASZXT010000366.1:0-26023 GCA_035521555.1 Lecanoromycetidae sp. Uapishka_2
CTCCACGACCTCCCCTTGTATCGTGGGTTCGTAACGGCCCTGTTGTAGCAGCGATTCGCTTCTGAATACCTTCATCTGACCCCTGGCCCTCCTCTGCTTTCTCACTGCTTTCACTCGCCTCCAGTCGTCGCTGGCGTTTGTAGTATGGTTCGCTATTCGCCAGCCTCCTCAGTAAATCTCGGGCCTTTTCGTCAGTCTTTTCGTATTCCTCGACTCCACCTCTGCCCTCCTCAATCTCTTTTTCATTCTCTTGTGCATAATATTCCCTATTTATACTACTCTCTGGCCCTGGAGCCACCATCTTGAGCGCGGCATCTCGCACTACGATTGGTAGACCGAATGACAGATCCAGCATACAGCACTGGCAGCAGTTTTTCAGGCGGGCGCAGGTTAAACATATATTGGTGCGCTTCGTACGAGCCGTTCGGTCAGCTTTCCATCGAAATATTGTAAAGGGTCGAGTGCAGATCTGGAAGCCTGCTATCAGCCTCATAATCTTATCGAGAGATGTTCGAAAGAAGTGTCTACCTTGCATTCTGCTCCATGATCCTCCTTTAGCATCTGTACGTATGGATTGTCCGGTAGGCAGGTCTCACAGACTGAAGGGAAATCCGTAGTCTGAGCATCGACTTCGAAGTCAGCATTGCTAGATCAGAGAGCTTTTACGAAAAGCACATACCTCCCACCCACTTCTATTCAGATCTTGCTTGATCTGAGGAGGCATTTCGTAGCTTCAAAAGGTGAGGAGCGGACGTAGCAATTTCCAAAGCGTGTCCGAGAACGACAGGGTTTGACCCAAGAACCTCCGGAAGTGGCCGTAAGTTTTGAGTGTACTGAGTGAGGTATTGGAAAGTAAAGTTTTAGCTTGTAAGAAGTGGTATGGGATGGAGAAAGAGGTCGTGCTGAATAATGTGTAGAATTCTAGAAATGGCACCACTTGTGGAATCGGGATATCTTGACAGCCGGCCGACGCTAAAGCAGGTTCATATAATTTTCTTAACAAGGTAAGATACGTTAATGTAATTATGTAAATACATCCTGTTTGCGCACCCTGCTTCCTCAGCGTTCTACTTTCGCTCTTCTTTCGACTACGGTATCCAGAATACAAGCTTAAGCCTTCCAATTCTCTTGATCTTTTTTCAGCCATCATGGCCCCAATTGCTCTCGAAGCCCCAGACCATGAAAGGGATGCAGCATTCAACAAGGCCATGCATGGCAAGTCTGCAGATTCGAAAGGAGGCTTTCGTGCAATGATGAACAAGGACCGTGACGCGCATGATGCAGCTTCAAAGGAGTACTTCAAGCATTGGGACAATAAGTCTGCTGGTACCGAGACTGCAGAAATCCGAGAGGCGAGTGACATCCTTCCAGCTAGCTGCAAAACAAGTCTGACATTTCAGCTAGGCTCGAAAAGCTGAGTATGCAACACTCACAAGACACTACTATAACCTCGCCACGGACCTGTATGAGTATGGATGGGGAAGCTCATTTCATTTCTGTCGCTTCGCCTATGGCGAAGGCTTCCATCAAGCGATCGCTCGCCATGAACACTACCTAGCTCATATGATGGGTCTGCGAGACGGTATGAAGGTCTTGGACGTGGGTTGTGGCGTTGGAGGACCAGCCAGAGAGATTGCCAAATTCTCCGGAGTTAACATCGTTGGGCTGAACAATAATGACTATCAGATTGAACGTGCTGGGAATTATGCTGCAAAGGAAGGTTTGTCGCAGCAGCTGAGCTTCACCAAGGGTGACTTTATGGTATCTCTTTGCTCAATTCTGATCTAGGGCCGCAGGAGCTGACTAGGTATAGCAAATGTCCTTTCCTTCGGAGTCCTTTGACGCTGTATACGCCATTGAGGCCACAGTCCATGCCCCATCCCTTGAGGGCGTCTATTCCCAGATATTCCGTGTCTTGAAGCCTGGTGGCGTCTTTGGTGTATACGAATGGCTCATGACTGACCGCTACGATAATGAAAACCCTCATCATCGGGAGGTACGATTGGGCATTGAACAAGGAGACGGAATCTCGAATATGGTCAAAGTTTCAGAGGGTCTTGCAGCAATCAAGGCCGCTGGTTTCGAGCTGGAGATGCACGAGGATTTAGCAGACAGACCTGACGCAAGGCCTTGGTACTACCCGTTGGACGGAGACTTGAGAATGGCTGGAAGTATTGGAGATGTGCTCACTATCGCTCGTATGACGACTCTCGGGAGACTTGTAGCGCATAACGCGATTAGTGGGATGGAGAAGGTCGGAATTGCACCGAGAGGAACCAGGAAGACAGCCGATAGCCTGGCGCATGCCGCCGATTGCTTAGTTGCTGGTGGAAAGGAGAAGCTTTTCACGCCAATGTACTTGATGATTGCTAGAAAACCTAGGGTATGAGATTCGATTTGTGCAGAGCGAGGAGTTCAAAGGGTATGTAGGATGCATATACATTGCTAGATTAAGGCGTCTAATGGTAATAGTACCGCTCCATGAATTTGAGCTGTTCGAAAAAAGCAAGAAAAAGAAGCAGAGCTTCTGTGCATTTACGACTTTTTAAGATAATAGTCTTCTGCGTGGGCCAGTCTGCTACCTCACTTTATCTTTAGACTGTGTACTCAAGCCCGTCGATGGAAGCCATTGAGCTCACAGCGTCGAGGTTTTATTCAACCCACATTAGTCAAGTCACATTTTCATGGCAAATGTTCCACGCCTCGTAAATGATATGAACACTGCATCGCGAGATCAACGACAATAAACCTATCGAGCTTCTATTGCGATTTTGATTGATATATTGAGTTCACCGAGAGCTTCCCAACAATTGGTTCTCTAGCGCGTCGGCGATTCCCAATCTGCCGACATGTCTTGGAAAAGACTCCACAGACTTCATCTCACCATATCTAGCACTCAATCATAAGCTCTTCTACACTTCTCCCTCGCCGAGCTGTGACTCCTCTATTCCAGCTCTTAGTATGGTGGTCTCACGTCTCCTGCGCCCAGCTTTGCGCTGCCTTTTTATTCCTCGATCCACACTATCATCAAGCAAATCCATCCTCCATTCAAGAGCATCATCGCCCATTACCGTGAGCAGAAGGGATTATGCGACCCCTAGTGGAGTGAAAGAGGTGGCTGTTAGAGATGCTCTGAACGAGGCGCTTGCAGAAGAAATGGAACAGAACGACAAGGTCTTCATACTCGGTGAAGAAGTTGCTCAGTACAACGGAGCGTAAGTGCCCTGATAGGACTTGGAGCTCGTCTTTTGACAGCCCAAAGCCATCAGCAAAAGGTCTATCCAGATGCTGAGAGCTTCAATGGCAGCTAAACCTCCTCGGTTCTATTACTGACTGATCCAAATAGGTATAAAGTGACCAAGGGATTGTTGGATCGTTTCGGTGAGAAGAGAGTCATCGATAGCCCAATCACCGAGTCGGGCTTCGCTGGCCTTACTGTTGGGGCTGCCTTAGCAGGCTTGCACCCTGTGGTACATATTCCTACCTCTGGCTTTCAATATGGCCGAAGCTAATCTAATTGATGTAGTGTGAATTCATGACCTTCAACTTTGCTATGCAAGCTATCGATCAAATCATTAACTCTGCAGCTAAAACCCATTATATGTCCGGTGGCATCCAACCATGTAATATTACGTTTCGAGGCCCAAATGGCTTTGCCGCTGGTGTCGCTGCGCAACACTCGCAAGATTACTCAAGTTGGTACGGGAGCATTCCAGGATTGAAGGTTGTTGCGCCATGGAGTTCAGAAGATGCCAAAGGACTGCTGAAGGCTGCGATAAGAGATCCGAATCCCGTGGTAGTACTTGAGAATGAGTACGATGGTTACTTCAAAAGCAAAAGAGATGAGTCTAGACTGATTGATCTACAGATTACTCTACGGAACGCCGTTTCCCATGTCAGAGGCGGCCCAAAAAGATGACTTCGTCCTTCCGTTCGGCAAGGCTAAGATTGAGCGTCCAGGAAAAGACTTAACAATCGTCACCTTGTCCCGCTGCGTTGGCCAAGCCCTCACCGCTGCTGAGCAAATGAAGAAAGAGTATGGCGTTGAGGCTGAAGTGATCAATCTTCGATCTGTCAAGCCATTAGACGTGGAAGCGATCGTCAAGTCAGTGAAGAAGACTGGCCATTTGATGGCTGTGGAGAGCGGATTTCCAAGCTTTGGGGTGGGTGCGGAGATTTTAGCACTAACAATGGAATACGCCTTCGACTACCTAGATGCTCCAGCCGTTCGTGTGACGGGAGCCGAAGTACCGACACCATATGCTCAAGGATTAGAGAACATGAGTTTTCCGGACGAGAACTTGATAGCACAGTATGGGGCTAAGCTTTTGAGAGTATGAACATGGGGTATTAATGGCCGTCTTGCTCGACAGCTGCAGTTTTCTCTTATGTACATTCTACATCCGAACGGCGTTATGATGGTGAATAGATGGAGTTTGCGTGACCAAGCCAACAATGTTGATACGATGGCGATTGGCTCCTACACCTGGCATGCTGAGTCCGAGTTCTGTGGGAATGCGCTCGGACGTAGTTTAGTAAAAGTTCGATTCTTGGTCAAGTAACATGATCAAGATGCAGTGCGGAGATCGTCGGTGCGGACGGCTTCAGCCTTTTAACAAGCGCAAGAGATAGTCCCTAGAGTACGAGAGTACTCTCATAGATCATGTCACAACAATCTCACCATGTCACCTTTTGTAACAAAATAACAAATAGGCCGTTTGAATCGAGCGAGTAGTCGAATCAGCTTGTACGGAGGTATTCGCTGAAGGGCTTCTAGCGGCATTAGCGCCATTTAGACCTACCTGTTCGCCCTTTCCTTTTTGCCCTGGTCAGCCATGAGTGCCCATCCAGATACTCCAGTAGCATCATCTTCCCGCGATCTCACATTCTATCCCGTCGGCAATCTTCACAGGACTTTAGTCAAGTAGTGGCAGAACATGCCACGTTCCTATGTCATCTGGCCTTCTACGCTCTAGAAGCGTCCAAAGTATGCAGGGAAAGATGCAGACGGTACAAAAGCATTGGCCAACGTGTGGCTATCCATGGCTCTGGTATGCGTTTGAGATGCGTTGGGATAGGTGAAAATGCGTAAGGCGGCCGAACCAGCTGTCGGAGATTTCTGCAATGCCTGGTTAGAAGATGCATGGCTTGCGGAACGGCTTGACTGAGCATAGCCTACCCTTGCCTGTCTCTCCTCGAGTTGCAGCTTCTCACTCCAACTAAACGCCTCAATGACGGAAGAGGGAATCGAATGCCTTATTGCGGACATGTAAGGTCAGACTGGTCAGTCGCCTGATCGGTTCGTACTGCTCTCCCATCTTCGACGCCAAATCATACCAATCAGCAAACACCAATCACTGAAGACTAGTATGAGACACCAACAGAGGCCAACGCCACTTCGGTCTTATCCTTGCCGTGCATACACGCGCTTCAGAGGTACAGGACCTTTCTACTTCTGGCTGTTACCGAAACAAAGCTGTGGCTTCCCGTTCCTCACCTCTCCACCGAGAGGCGAAAGGCGAGAGGCGATGGCGAAGGGGAAAGCTCTTTTCACGGATCTTAAAAGGTATACATATGATATCCTCGATCCACTCACGCCGCTTCCTTTTCATTCCTGCGGATAACCTGGGCTAGCATCTCCGCTTCGTACTTATCTAAAAAAGAACACCATAACACTGAACAAATACCTTAGTCTTTAGACTTGCTTTGTAGCGCATCTCTTCCCCATATCATTCGTTGACTTTGTGATTTTAATCACCAAATTCCAAATCAATGTCTTTGTCCTCACGGCCGAGCACTCCCTCCTCCGTTGTACCGTGTAAATATTATTCAACTCCCTCAATGGCGTTTCCATCTTTAACTCAGACGTTTCACCATGTATATAACAATACTCTCTCCCTCGACCACATTCCCAGATCTACGCCTTATTCAACTGTCATTTAAATCTTTTGCAGCACCAAAATAATGACCCTTTTGTGAGTCGCGAAATTTGGACATCTCTGGTAATGGTCACGGCTCAGAACCGGCTGCAGCAACACCATGCCTCGTCCTCCAACCTCCTCGAAACCAAGTAAAGGCAAGAACAAGGCTGTGTCACGCCAACCACCAAAGGAACTCAATTTTCTCAAACTAGCACTAGAGCTCAGAGAGAATATCTACAGGCACATCCTCCAAGAGTCGCCAGGATCTCTCCTCGAGCTTTTCGTCGTCAACCGCCAACTTGCAAGAGAGGTGCATCCTTTCCTTTTCAAGCGGCCACTCACGTTCGATGGACAAGACGAGTTATTCCTATGGCTTGACCATGTCGATCGTCAATTCCTCCGTCACGTACGGGACATCCGCTTCAAGCTGCATGATATCAATCCCGATCAAATCGCCGGCGCCTTGGGCAAACGACTTCAGCAAGCGAACATCACCAGAGCAAGCGGCTCCAGAGGTCCAGATACGAAGGAAAATCCCTACTTCGAAGCTTGCCACATAGATCTAAAGCATGTAGCAGCCGCATTCAGATTACTTCCCAATGTCCAAAAGCTTACACTTCTTGGGTGCACGAGCCGAGATCCGCAGCCTCATGAGCGGACGCTGAACGCATTCGCTCAACTAGTCGGTCAAAGCTTCCCGCTGTTGAACACGCTTATAAGCGAGGACGATGAGCTGCCAATTGACTTCCTCAGTGACAAGCCAAGGCTACGGCGGCTCCGATTTCCTGGCACAACCACCACCGACGATGATGACCTCGGAGAAATCATGGAAGACTTGCAACTGGACGAGCTTGAAATCCACCGATCATCCCAATACGATCCTGAGGACGACTTGGGCTGCATGTCTCCGTTCTTAGAATCTGTGTCACCACTGAAGGCTCTAACGCTATTGGATGGAGCAGATTATGGCAATCGGCGACTGGCAGGCGAAGTATTTATAGGTGCCGAGGAGTCCTTGAGGAGACACAAACGCTCCCTACGCAGTTTCAAAATCCTGGATAATGGCGTCAATGCGCACGGAGAGGGTTTCAGAAACAACATCTTGAGCAACTTCATGGATTTCCTGGCTAAATGCCCGTCACTAGCGTACCTCGAAATCGTCGAAGACTACTTCCAAGCCTTCACCAAGGTTCCAACAACTTCCCTGCAGAGGATCGTAGTCCGGCTTGATGTGCAGGAGGGACAAAGATCCTTGGCAGATAGCATTCAATCCATCGCCAGCCATATTGCTTGGCGCGAACATAATGCCGCGAGGTATCAGGGATTGCCTAAGCTTGCCAGCTCACTACATCAAGTCCTGCTCTACCTGGATCGTGATATGGTGCGCCGCGACAAGGCTGCGGTTTCTGATGCGCTGAAGACACAGAGGGCGATTGTTAGGGACTTGGGGATCGATTTGACGTGGAAGTTTTGGGATAAGGAGGAGAAGATGTGATGCCTGTGAGTCATTGGTGAAGGTGATGCAAGCAGTAAGTATGTATAGTGCAATAGTCACTAGTCTGGGTAGCAGTTCATGTAAGCATATATTGGTATAATCAAGCACACAGGTTATTCCCTTGTACATATTCGGAAGGCTTATTTGCGAAGAACAAAAGCTTAGAAAAGCACATTATTGGCCGCGTGGTAGTTCAACCTAGCCAAGATTGAAAATGGAAAGGGTATATGGCAATGATTTCCCGTCCCTTGCGAACGAAAGAGTGATTGGGTGGTGTGATGCTGCCGTTGCTATATTATTGGAAGGTCTCCAAGTCAATATCTACAATATTCAATCGTTCTTGTTTTCTCTTTGAATACTTGGAAAAAAATGATTCTGAACGTTTCTGTTTAAATTTTCCTCACGACCTCAGAATGGTAGAATGTCAACCAATGACAGGCTCACGTATGCGTTTTCGATGTAAAGATATGTAAAGTGGGTGTTTGTGTGTGCGCAGTGCTCTTCGCCGGTAAGTGTATCGTTACATGTTGCCCCCTTCTGCTATTGGGACAATCATGCCGGAGCATCATACCCTTGGGACTTTGTTGATTACGGGGTTTACAGCGTTATTGATGGGCTTCTCAGCTCTTCGACCACAGGGAATGGTTCGTTGTAAGATCATGGCTGCTGTTGCTGTCTACGAAATGCAGTATTGGTGAAGCGACTATCCAACACTGTGGTGTACTTTGCGAAGCCAAGAGAAGTCGATGGCGGTGTCTACTTTGGGTAAGATGACACTCTCAAGGCTTGCAGAACGCTCCAAAAGGACATTATGGGTTTGGGATGAAACTCTATTGTAGTGCTTATTGCAGCTTTATCCACTCCTTGCTACTCAAGATCTTGCACTATCTTTGCGAAATCGAGTGCCAAATCATCATCGCCGTACTGCGCAAGCACCTGTAATCCTACCGACACAGTGCTGTTTGAGCTGCGGACTGGTACGCTTATAGCTGGTAACCCTGCTAGACTGGCTGGAACAGTGAGTACATCAGCACTGTAGCTTTCCAAATGATTCTCGATTGACGCAAGCTTGGGTGGCAAAGACTGTGCTGTCGGGGTCAGGATAACGTCAACTTGCGTTGTAGGGTCGGCAGATTTGACGCTTTTCGTTGGACGGAGCAGTGGGTGTGGGAGCGAGAAGACGTTGTTGAAATCCTCTTGTACAAGTCTGCGAACTTTTTGGGCTTTGATGAAGTAATTGTCGATGGCTGCTGCGCTTAGACTGTAGGAACCGAGTAGTATCCTCCTCTTTACTTCCGCTCCCAAGCCTACTCCCCGAGTTGCGGCGAACAGAACATTGTTCGTGTCTTTGCGACCGTCCGTTGCGTTGCCATAGCGGACTCCGTCGTATTTTGCTAGGTTGGACGACGCTTCAGCTGGTGCCAGGATGTAGTATGCTGAGAGTGCCATTTTCGTAGCGGGCAAAGAAAGTGCATGTATTGAATGACCTTTTTCTTGGAGCTTTCGAAGGGTTTCCAGCCATGCTTCTCTGACTACGGGCTGCAGCTCTTGGATGTTGTACTCCTGCGGCACCCCGATGCGTAAAGCAGGCGTGCTTGTTGAATGAAAGCGGGCGTGAGCTTTCCGAGCCAGCAATTGTTGCGCTATTCTTGAGCGAGTGCTTGACGGAAGTGAGGTGGGATCTCGAGGATCATAACATTTGATCGCATCTAGATGTCTTCTGAGCTGAAAGTCTTTGATTTAGAAAAGTGGAAGGCTATACCAAAAACGTTCCTCGCCATCGAGCTGTCCTTTGCAAATATGCCAACAGTATCGAGAGAGTTGGCGTATGCTATGACACCCCAGCGTGATACCATACCATAAGATGGCTTGAATCCCAGAATGTTTGTATATGCCGCAGGAAGGCGCACAGAACCTCCTGTGTCTGTTCCCAAAGCCCTAAAGCGGTGAGCCTCATTTCTACAGCCGTATGCCATTGGACGTACGCGTCACATTGGCCAGTAGCCACCGCAATTGCACTACCACCAGAGCTACCTCCAGCTGACAGAATGTCGCCATTAATCGCATTCATTTGCATGACGGCGCCCCAGATCGAATTTGTGGAATGTGACCTTTACTGGGTGTCAGTCGAAACATCCGGTCCTTGGATAGGTGCCGTGCGAACCCCATGCCAAATTCATCCATATTCGTCTTTCCGGCAATGACAGCGCCAGCAGCCTTGAGCTTCTCGACAACAGTAGCTGGAAAAGGGCTTTTGAAGCCTCTCAGCATTGCCGAGGCGCATGTTGTTGGCTGCTCTGTAGTACATATGTTGTCCTTGATGGCGATCAACCGCCCGTCAACTGGGGACTTCGCAGTGTCTATGAGTGACGTCAGCAATTGTACAGTATTCTACTGCGGAAGAAGACTAACCTTGAGTACTGCGTTCCTCCGCTTCTTGCAGGTCCCGTATTTGCTGTTGCTGCAACAGTCCATTATCGGCAGGAAACACGAAGGCATTGAGGGCTTTGAAAGTTTCCTGGTTTGCGAAACATCTCTCTGCTCTTCCCAGCAGCGACATGTACCCCTCCTCAAATCATCGGTAGATAAAGGGTGTGGGTGGTCTCGAGGTGGTGATCTTCGCTCTTGGTCGCTTAGCCAACGGCGTTTGTAGATATCGCCGGCGCCTGTTTGGCGGCGACGTCATGGGATCAATCAATCGATCACCAAGGCTGCCGCATATTTCACTATTCAACGAACTATGCAGAACAAGCATACCTCCCACAAAACCTCGTCATGATCGTCAGGTTATTCTATAGACTTCTGGTCTTGGTTTACGTGAAAGCGGCACTTGCCGCACAGCCATCCGCTTCTCCACCAATTTCAGCGCCTTTGCGAGACCTGCCGTGGGGACAGCTCAACTTCTTGCACACCACAGATACCCATGGTTGGCATGCCGGACATCTTCAAGAGTAAGCCATTATCGGATGTCCAAGTTTCTTTCCTAACTATGACTACAGACCCTCTTTCAGCGCCGACTGGGGCGACTACATATCATTCTCTCAGCGCTTACGCGTAAAAGCCGATAATGAAGGCGTGGACCTGCTGGTTGTGGACACAGGAGACAGAGTAGAAGGTAGTGGGCTTTACGATGCTTCAGATCCAAAGGGCAAATACACGTTAGACATTTTCGGAGAGCAGGATATCGATGTCATTTGCTCGGGCAATCATGAGCTCTACAAGAGCAACTCCTCGGAGAATGAATTCTATCAAACGGTGCCCAACTTCTTAGGAAGCTATCTAGCTTCGAATCTGGACATATTCGACCCGAAGACTGGCGAGCAGAGACCGTTGGCGCAGAGATTCAAGAAGTTTACAACCAAGAATCAAGGAATCCGCGTTCTTGCGTTTGGCTTCCTCTATGATTTTACAGGCAATTCCAATAATACTGTTGTGCAAAAAGTGGAAGATACGATCAAGGAAACATGGTACCAGGAAGCTATCCGCGATAGAGAGGTGGACCTTTTCCTAGTAATCGGCCACGTCGCCCTTCGCTCCACAGAGTTTGCGAGGATCTTTCGCTCCATTCGAGAACAACAATGGGATATTCCCATCCAATTCTTCGGTGGCCATACCCACATCCGCGACTACGCCAAGTACGATAGTAAAGCATACGCTTTGGAAAGTGGGCGCTACATGGAGACAATTGGCTTCATGTCTATTTCCGGCCTTTCCACTGGTGGGAGGCCCGTGCCTAATTCATCAGATGCAGAGGACCCCTATTTGAAGCTAGCGTCTTCACCAACATTCTCCCGTCGGTACATCGACAACAACCTCTTCTCATTCCACCACCATACTGGTCTCGATGAGAATACCTTCCCGACTGCCCATGGCCGCAACGTCTCTTCCATGATCGCCAAGGATCGCAAGTTGTTGAAACTGGACCAGACGTATGGCTGTGCCCCGAGAGACTACTGGACGAACCGTGCTCCTTTTCCTAGCAAATCCAGCATCTTCAGCTGGATGCAAGAAGAAGTTCTTCCAGATATGATCCACGACCCGGAGAGAGGTAGTAAACCGAGGATCGTATTGACCAATACTGGAGCCTTACGCTTTGATATCTTCAAAGGACCTTTTACTGTTGACACTACTTACAGCGTCAGCCCCTTCACCAGTGGCTTCCGCTTCATCAAAGACGTCCCTTTCAGCGTTGCCAAGCAACTACTTGTCATTCTGAACCAGGAGGTCCCTCAGCTATGGCCAGCGTCGCAATCATTTGCCTTCAAGTCGCCGGAATCCTTAGGTCATGTGCACTGGTCTGATGATAGATTCTTACGGTCATTTGACCAGGCGCCACTAGGGAAAAGTGATGACCAAGATACAGATCTCACACCTGGCTACACAACCACCGACGACGCTGGTTCCGATGGTGATGACACCATCCATGCTCCCATAACCTTCTACCGTGTCCCCAATTGCCTCGAATCGCGTATTGACTTCCCAGCCAACGAAGCGGACTCCATTGAAGGTGCTGATCCGGCAACTGTTGATCTCATATACGTCGATTTCATTGAATCATACATACTGTTGGCACTGAAATTTCTTGGTACGGACTATGACGAGGGCAGTACAGAAAACTACATGGAAGGACAGAGCATGACTGAGGTGATCGCCGAGTGGGTGAAAGGTCACTGGAGATGCGATTAGGTATTTTCAACCGGCGTATTTAGTATTCTTTGAGCAAAGTGTAATGGCGCTCGTAGTGTGATCAGTACAAGTTAGGTGGCATGTGGATCTTCTGTGGAGTTATCAAAGTGGTGCTTGGTATGAACGTTGAGTCGTTTAAAAAGGCTGGAGAGTATAGTAGGTCCATTATGACCGTTGTCTGGTTAGAGGCGCCATGAGTGGGTGGTGAGCGATCAAGCAGCAACGACAACTGCGGACAAATTGGATTGTTCACTGGACAGTATGTGATCAACGCAATCTAAGTAACATTTGGATTTTATGTATTAAAGCGAAGCTAGGAAATGACCATTGGAGCTGTATGCGGGTCACAAGTAACACGTCAACAAAGCTTGCACGGCCGTGAAAGGCGAGAATTAGCATGACAAACAGGCGAAGAGCCCCTGAGATTAGTCTGGGACCAAATCAACTACGAAATACGGAGTCTTCTGCACTTTCGAGATCACAATAGGCCTTCTAACGGCCAAAGGAAGCGCAATGCAATATTCTCAATGGCGTCTTGAGCGGCAAGCCTTGCACAGTATCTGGAAAGGACCATACAGATTTTGAAGGGGCAATTAGCGTTCCTTTGAGGTCTGCATAACTATTTGAATTTGAAAGAAAAATGCCTTACAAACCTGCCATTCCTTTCCTTGTGAGCTTCTCTCGATGGTATGCTTATTTCAAGTCTTCTTCTTTGTAGGGATTCTGTAACGGAAAAGAAGTCCTCCGACTTAGGTCGTACAGATATGTCTTGCCGTCCCAACTGGAACTATTTACGGTACAGGTACCACATTGAGGTGCTTCTTTTTTGATGGTTACCACTGAACCGTCTGGGAACTTCTGTGAGACTGTCAGCATCTGTTCAAGAGAGAACCACGAAAAAGGTGCTTACGGGACCGGGAGGTGTTATCTGCAAATTTGCAGAGAATGCGTTCTCAAGACCTCCATTGTTTCCCGGGTTTTTGGAATTGGAAGCCTGGCTGCTAGACATAGCCGCAACAAGGTGAGCAGGAAAGTAGAGGTTCACTTGGGTCTATAAGATGGAAAGGTGCACAGAGAGCTTTTGCTTTGGGATTTGGGGGAGGCGTCAGTATTGTGATTGGATGGAAGGTTAGTATTTGTGGTTGAAAAGCATGATACAATATTGAAGGAACGCTGAATATATAGGGAAGAATATGAAGGGAAAAGGTACGGACAACGCAGAGACACTTTTGCAAAGATAAATGGGAGCGGAGCCTAGAAATCTCTTTGATCAACTCAATACATCAACGTGAACAATGAGATTAGCCCTGATGAAGATGGAAGCCAAGGAAGATGCAAATGGCCAACGAAGTGTTGCAGGTAGGGTCTGATGGACACAGAGATGAGAGCCTTGTTGGCAGAAAATCTCGTATGAAAGTCAGAATTTGCGAGAACAGCGCTAGACTATCTGACCCTACAATCATGTTTCACTCCGAACCTCGATGGAGTGATTTGGCCGAGAGGATCCTGATACGGGAACGCTGAGCATGATAAGATCGATCAAGGGTTTCCTGCTTTGTATCTGCGCTCGTGATCATGAAACCAGATATACAACACTTAACGTTAAGATCCGATCTCCAAACTCAACTGTTGTGGGCAAATGAGGTCTCGCTCTAAGAAGAAGAAACGTTCGTTATGAACACCACGAGGACAGCGCAATACCTGTCCAAATATTACGATTAGTCAAGAGCCCTGAAAAGATGTATAGATGATACACTTGTGGAGGATCTACTCACGCAGCAGTGGCGGCAAACTGCTCATATCTTTTGCTATTGTACTGTGAGCTCCGTTGCTTCAAAGAAAGTAATTTTAACTTACGCCTTGGTGAAGATCGTCAATGTCGCGCTGAACAACAAGGTAAAGATGACTACAAGAGCAAACTTTAGGAAGCGGTGTCCAGGTAGAATGTACAAAACCCCAGACGGTAGCATAAGCAGTGCGACGATCGTAGATGTAAGTATAAGTCGGACAATGGACTCAACATGATACTTCGTGACCAGGCGAATGTACCTCTCGTCACTTTTCTCACGACGTTTTGGAGACATGACTAGGTACTGTACGTGGATTAGCTCTGCTGGATGGACTGGAACTAAAAAGCGCTACCTGCAGCATGCTTCCAGACGCGCACCAAGCCACAACAAATTCAACGATGCCATCTAGCCAACCGCGATCTTGGCCTTCAGCGAGAGTGATGAAATCGGAGCTGTGGTCCAAGAATGCCATCTCGCTACTGTAAAGGGGGTTCTTGAGGCGCCACCATGTAGCAAACTTATGCACAGCTGTTGTACGGGGAGCAGGAAGACAGACAAAGGACTTGATCCTATTTATAAGATCGTCTAAAGGGTTAGTCAGCCTTCCCTGGATTGGAAGCACTACGCAGCTCACGGTATTCTTTGCTTTTCATGTCTATTTCTTGCATGAGTAGTTTTCTCGGATAGGGCATATTCTTTCGAGACTCGTCTTTATCCCTTGACTTCAGAGCAGTGGGACAACTCTTTTCATCTTCCTCGTCTAGGTAACTGAGCCTTTGCTCTAGATCGGTAAGTTCTTCTTGCCGGTACAAAAGTAACCTCGCATGGATATATCCAAACTTCCTGCATATTAGATTGTCTTCGTCTGAATCTTAATCAAGAGTGTTGAGTTAGCTACCACCCAGAATGAATGATTTGGACCACTGTACCTAGAAAAGCTGCCGCGAGAGGGTATCCGTTTGGATGATGTATGGCTACATTCACATTAGCTTTAAGCTAAATCTTCAAGGTAGTGGTACCTGTTTGCAAAAACCGTGACGTTGTTACAGCAATCTGATCTTGCGACTTGTCATGTCTTCGAAACAGGCTCCGCACATAAGTATCAAGTCTTCGACATAATGTTACTTGAGAAGGATCTGTGGGAATTTTAGAATAGCAAGTCCGATATTTAGGGAGACTTCGAGTCCTTACATGCATCTGTACCGGCACTGCCCACCTCAGTCGATATTACCCTCCCTGATTCAACATCGATGTACCGACTTGTCTGTTCGTTCTTCGTTGAAGCTTCGGTGCAATTCACTATATGAGTTGAAACGCCAGACATTCTCATCGCAGAAAAGGGCAGATTTGTTTTGGTGGAAAGTGTAATGCAAATTCGAGGGAATTCTTGTCAATCTATGTTTCCTCCAATTCCACTCTTGACACACACGGGCGTGACAAAGAGTAAAAGGTAGATAAGGCTCTCCTTAAAACAGTTGGACCAATAGGACTGCGTTCACAACAGTCTTACAAGGCAACGAAGAAACATCTAAAGTGCAATGGGGCGTTGTGAGAATGACTCGAGTGCACACCCGACCGGATACCTGCAGCAAGGCTAAATCAAGCAGCTAGGCGCCTGAGACTCCTCTCGGGGCACTGCCCATACCGCTAGCATCCCTTTTCAACGCAGCAATCTACTGTACCAAGGTCCTACGATTGAGTACGACCTTTTCGGCGCTAAATCAAGGCTCGAACAATTGCACCATAATAGTGGATGGCGTCTCGAGCTTCGGGCCTATGAGCAGCTTCGGTGAACGTGGAATCCAACTCATGAATCAGTCGGGTCATCAGTTGGCGAAGCATGAACAATAATCGTCTCGAGTACTTGCCGTTCGAGCATGCGAATTTGAAAAAATGATCGTATGCATGACCCGAGAAGTTCAGAATTCAATATAACTACTAGTCAGGCCGCCATACTGAGAATCCCAGAATGCCGCCTGCGCCCTGCAAACTTGCAGCAGTATTCCGAATCCGTTGAACTTCTCCACGAGCTGATTGGTAGTCACGCTCTGCATAGCGAAAATCAGGAGCTTTTCGATTATCCAAGCAAAAGCCGCCAAAGTGTACTTCCGACAGATGGCGGTCAGCTGGTTCTTCCGCTTTTTCAATTACCCCCATTTCAGCCCCTAGAAGGATCCTGACAGGAAGCCGCGTATATAGAGGAATCGGATCGTGTTGCCGCCATGCCGATGATGCCAAACGTGTCCATCAAGGGTTTACCGCCAAGCGGCGGCAAGTTGCAGCGGCTGAGGGCTCAGGCTGCCTAGGACTTCTACCACATTACTCCATTCACAGACTTCCGCCCTCCTAGACGGACAGGGAAACACGCCGATGACCAAGGTTCTCAAATCCGTTACGGCTCAGACAGCTGTTTGCACGTTAAAAGTCGAGTCCTTCAAAGGTTCACACAGCTACGTACATCTGGCTATTCCCTGGAACACACTAACGCATTGAGTGGAACGATTAAAGCCACATGAATAGAAGCCAGATGTCAGTATGGGATACAAAGGATGTCCTCATAGCATGATCTTCAGGTGGCGGCTGTAGCACGTGGTTTGCGCTAGCCTTTGTATCCAAGAAGCGACCACTGTCGCTCTTATAACTGCGGAAATAGCTTATGACAATATGTTTCCACCCCTTGAAAGTAAATATAGAAGCTGGACTTTCGCACTTTCTCACTTTCAAAGAAGAAAGTGTCCACTCCACAGGTTGAGCATGTTTCCGTTTCGATTTCTATCACTGCTGGCAAGTTTAGTACTGACCGAAGCCCTGTCGTTACCTATCAGTATCGTTGATCCCGTTCTCAATGCATCTGGTCTTACGTCCTCTCCAGAGAATTGGTCGCCGTCTTGGGTCAACTCCAATCAGAATCCGGATTGGGCAGGAACCATCGACTTCACTGATTGTTCCAGCGCTCTGCTGTCTTTGAGGAGGAAAGTCGCGCTTGTTGCGGACCAGCAGCGTACATTCTTCTCGCGAGAGTTTGTTCCCGATCGTCCAGCCAGAGGTTGGAGCCTGCCAAGTGGTGTCTCAAATGGTAAGTAGCTCAAGAATAGCCATGTCGTACTTAGGATCTGCGTTGATAGAGATCACGAATCAATAGGCAGCTGCGCAGTCTTCGCACGCATGGCAATAGACTTCGGTGACGATACGCTGCCACTAATGGTTCCTGGCCCGTTGGGACCATACTTCCCAACTGGCCTCTCATCAACAACTGAGACCAATACTTGGGATACTATCACAGCAGTGATGGGCGACATGGTGGGCTTCTGTGTTGGTAGGTATAACAAGCCAGGATGGGCGATTCGACGTAGCGATATCGTTGTTGTTGTGGCGCCATTGGATAGCGAGTTTCGGAGACAGTGGTGGCCGTCCGCACTAGAGCTCAACGGCACCGAATCAAATGGCGAGTTGAGTCTGGAATATGAGTGAAAAAGTTGAGACTCAACGCGTATTGGCCTCGTAAAGACAGTGTATGAGCGTCTGAAGGCTAATTTGTAACTCATGTTCGGCTTTTGTGATTAATATAGAGTCCTTTTAAACTCCTAAACGACTGGTATATCGCTCCACGTCCACTCCTCGGACCATACTTGCAACACAATACCCGCTTCCAAGGCTGTTGGAAATGCCCCAAGGCCCGTGACCAGCGCAGAGAAAGACCCCCTTTTCTAATTCCGCGATAATAGGTACGCCTCGTTTCGCAACAGGGCGCCAGCATACGCTCTCCCTAACAACCTTAAAGTCATCGCCAAGTAGCCGATGTGCCGTCTTTTTGAGCGCGGCTATACTGTCAGAATCAATGACACGCTCATTCGCAATCTTAGGGAGAGGATAATGTGAGGAGTTGAGGCCTGCGAGGTAAATATGGCCATCTGGCATGCGTGAGAATAGCTCGGGACTGTAGCCGCCCTCAGTATCGGTTGTAAAGACAGCATGGCAATCCTCCCGCACTGAGGGATTCTCAGTCTCGGTATCGTCAAGTTTTGGAGGCGGCCATTGTGGGCTTTGCAGGACCAGACTGTGCCCAGCCAGGGATGTAATCGGAATGCGAGTCTTCGACTTGGGAAAGAGTGTTTGGTAGACTTGGGATGACCAAGCACCGGCCGCGATTACAATGTGGCTGCACGGAATTGTGCTTTTCTCTCCTGTACTAGTATTGACGACTTCTACACCGGATTGAGCACCAGATGAAGAGCGGAGGATTGAGAGAGGCCGCACGGGCTGATGCAGATGGACACCACGCGAAAGACAGCTCTCCATAAGGAAACGGCATAGGCGCAAAGGATCTACCTGCGCGGTTGTGCTACCATCTGACATTACATCGAGTTCAGAATAGCGCCTTAGCCATGTAGGTCCGCCTCCTTTGGCATCAGAACTCCTTGCTGCAGCAGTCGACCTACTTGCGCCCTCCCTCAACCAATCCGCCCCATTGCCAGCCTCTATAGATTCGGCCAGGCTCGTTCCGGAACTTCGACTGTAGCCCCACTGCTCGTACCCATTGTTTTCCTCTGCGAGTTGCTTATGTAGATCAAAGGACAGCTCGCCGAGCTTCGCTAATGAAGGAGAGAACCAATCTCGTGCAAGAAAGCCCGCTGCATAGCCGGAGGCCGAGGCGAAGAGTTCGGGGGAGGCTTCGACAAGATGTATCTCGCTTGTTGAGGGTTTCGACTGGGAGAGGTAGTATGCTGTCGAGGTTCCAATGATACCTGCACCAATGATCACTGTAGACATCTTCGTCGGCTATGCCTGTAAGGTTCGTTCAACAATGGCCCCTGGGGAAAAGAGCTCTTGAGTATCACCGGAATTTGCGGCTTTTAGCGAGCCTATGACGCAAAATCGAGACGATCTTCCACACAAACAATTGACAGCTTAGACAAGCTTTCATCCTGGCAAAAATGGCGAAAACGATCATCGTGACAGGCGCTTCAAGAGGCAAGATCGCCGAGCGAACCAAGTGAACTCTTTGACTGAATTTCTGTAGGGATTGGCCTGGCTATTTCTGAATATCTGCTCCAAAAGTCCCACAACGTCGTGGTGATCGCTAGAAGCAAAGACGCTCTTGAGAAGCTTAGCGAGAAATATACCAAGCAGGTGGCGGTATTAGCTGGTGACTTGAGCGACTTTTCACTGGCATCGAAAGCTGTGGAGGTCGCAAGCAGCAAATTTAGAGGGCTTGATGGACTGATTGTCAACCACGGCATTATCGACCCAGTGACAAAGCTCAGGGACGCCAATACAGATGAGTGGAAGAAATTGTTTGACATTAATTTCTTGAGCGCTGTAGCTTTCGTAAATTCTCAAAGAATGGTTCTGCATTCCCAACTGAGATAGCTCAGGTCAAAGCGGCGTTACCCTTCCTCCACGAGTCTAAAGGATGCATTCTTTTTACCTCATCTGGTGTATCGGTTGGTGCAGTCAGCACTTGGGGAGCATATGGGGCCAGCAAAGCAGCAATGAACCATCTCGCCAGTCAATTGGCGTGCGAAGAGCCAGAGGTGACGAGCATATCTGTGAGACCAGGTGTCGTGGATACGCAGATGCAACAAGAGCTTCGAGACATTCATTCTGCCATTATGACAGAGAAAGATAATGAAAAATTTCTCGGACTTCACAAGAGGGGCCAGCTGCTAAAACCGTCAGACCCTGGCAACGTGATGGCGAAGATGGTTCTGGATCCTCCACGAGAGCTGAACGGAAGGTTCATTAGGTAAAATCTCCCTCTAGTCTCCTCAGGGCAAGTGCTTACATTTTTGCAGCTGGGAAAGTGCAGAATTATTGCGATTCCGAGAAAGCTGAGGGATGAGTCACATCGCTACTATGCGTATATCAAGCTATCAGCTTTAGCCTCATCAATTGAGGAAGATGACTTTAGCTGGACAAAGTGCTTGGCATCAGCCGAAAGATGAAAATACTTTGTTCCTCAGCGAGAGTGCGCTCTCCAGACTTAGCATGAAATATGATTGGTCATCATATGCCAGCAAATTATTCTCTCAAAATAATATCAGAAGTAAGATTGCTTCGTACCTGAATTGAGGCGCTGTCTTGGACTAGCGTTCTTGACATTTAAATCTGTATACAATGTCCGTCAGCAGCAATCCTCCCCTTGAACGGAGAAATCAGAACATCGAGATCAGGAGTATGCCTGTCAGGTAATCGAACCATTTGAATCGTCATTGTAGATCGGTATTTGATAGTACATGTTTTGCTCATCATGTTGGGCACGAAAATTTTGACTGGATGAAGAGAGACTCACGATTAAACCATGCTGTAGACTGAAATGTACATGACTCATCCATCTGATGTCCCAAATAGCACCGCCATCTCTGCTATCTGTACCATCAAGTCAGTTTTAGATGCCATGAGTTAATCACACAAAGTACACCGCATAAGTACAGTAGATCAGAAAGTCCGTTTGGCTAGGACAGGTACGTCGTCAATAAAGCCGAAGCTTTCATTAAGATAGGGGCGACACGAAGTTCATCACGATACAATGAAGGGTAAATAGACGGAAGAAGGAGGATGCTTACAAGTCAGAATTTAAATTATCGACAGAATAGCTTGGAGAATACTTGTGTGCATCTTGGCTTGCAAGAGCCTTTCCGCATGGAGGCTAACAGATAATTTAATACTGGTCTACGAAGATCCATGACGCTCACTCGCAGAGTCTTGTTTGTACGAATGTAACAAGGAGAATTTTGCAGAGAACATTGAAGGAAGTATCAGGCGAGCTTGGCGAGCAGGCCATGCGGGGAACATCGTTTCTCCGGCCAAGCGCGGGGCCCACGGCGCTAGGAGCCAGAGAGTCGTCGAGTACTCAATAGTGCGACTCTTTGCATTTCAAGCAGCATGCTCACGCTACTAAGCAGATATGTCTGATCGAGAATTCGGAGGTAAGTGACCCATCTACTGTTTCTGATCATGATGTCTACGGCTGTGTCTGACCTCCATCCAGGCGCTGACGATCTTAGCCTTCCCAAAGGTATGCCTCGAGTCATCTTCCAAGAACCCATACGAAAGAGCATTTCTCGGGCTCACCCTGGACTAATCGCTTGCAGCAACCGTACAAAAGATAATCAACGAGATTCTTGCCTCGCCCGATTCAGAAGGACCAATTGCTTTTGGCAAAGATGCTCGCGACTTACTCATAGACTGCTGCGTCGAGTTCATCACCCTCATATCCTCAGAAGCAAACGAGATCGCAGAGAAGGAGCAAAAGAAGACAATAGCAACCGAACATATCGACAAGGCTTTGAAAGAGCTGGGGTTCCCGGAATACGTGAGGGAAGTGCTGGCTAGTGCAGGGGAAATGAAAGAGACGATGAAGGTGGGCTACTCTAGACCCCATTCTTCACGATGGATGCTGATACTTGTGTGACAGACGCGAGAGAAGAAGACGAACAAGATGGATCGGAGTGGTCTTTCTCAAGAGGAGCTCTTGCGGCAACAGCAGGAATTATTCGGACAAGCGACATCGAGATTCAATCAATCTTGATCTAAGTCGGACATTGGCAGGCGTTGCGGAGTCCAGATACCCATGCATTATGGTAGAGAGTACTTCAAGCAGTGCAAAATGGACCTCTTACAAGCTCATCTAGTCCAATACCTCGACCATCCCGTAAGATACTTCACTTCCTTTGCGATTGGTGATTGTTATCGGGTCTTCACTCCTCAGATCATGGCACCTGACCGGTACACCACTCAACGAGGAAGATATCTGGCGATCACTTGCTAATCTGTGACAATTGTGCAATCATTCTCCGCTTCACAACATTCAAACCGGTCCAGATAACATGGTTGTTCTCCTCTCTAGGCGCAGTTCAAAATCATGAAAATCTAGTAAGCGCAGAATTGTACTAATTTACTGCTCATGTTATCTGATACTGTAGCCCTTCCACATCAATTGAAGAGACTCATGGTACAAAATTCATGGCAGAGGAACTGCGAACCCATTTGATATACGTCTCGATGCCTTTAAACGACACATTTACGATGCTGTCATGAGCAGGGAATCTACCAAGTCCTGCTCATGGTATTGTCGTAATTTTCAAAAGGTCTACTCTAGCCCTTCTATGTTAAATTAAGAGACTTATGATAAAAACATATAGCAGAGGAGCTGCAGATCCATCTGACATACGTCTCGTTACCTTCAAACGACACGTTTACCATGCGGTCTTGGGCATGGAACCTACCAAGTTCTGCTCATGATATTGTTGTGATTGTCAAAGGGTCATCTCACAAGCTGGAAATTACCACTGTCAGTTCTGGTGTGCCCCTGCTTCGCTCCTACAATGCCCCAGATACGCAAGATGCCTGCTGATGTTTTGCCAAAATTGTCCGATTCTGTCTTCTTTCAGAAAGCGCACTGAGTGTGAAGTTGCGCTAAGTTCCTGACCATCAATTGAGTATGGCACAGAATTCACTTTCATCTCCCAAATTCATATATGGGGGAGCTGCAAACCCATCCGAAGTACGCGATCGTGAGCAGGTGGCTCCTGATCTCAGGTCTTCTACTTCCCTGCAGAAATACTAGTTTGATTTCAAAATCTTCTGCCTTGTGGTTCTGCGGCAGTCCTGCGAGGCTTAGTCTTGTCCCTAGAGCCGTTACCAAGAGCTGGACAGCTACTCATTCCTGCTCATCTACAACTCTCACAATGCTCGTAGTTTGCGGATATCGATTTATAATCTACCTGAATTCTGCTCTACTTTTTGCTATCGCCAGCTCCACCCGCAACATTTTACACGACCACAGAGTCTTCTGAGGTTTTCCGCTAAGCCATCTGATCGCCAGACGCTACCCCTCTTCCCAGGAAAACAAAAAGCACGGCAAATTGCTTCAACCTGAAGATCATTGGATGTACGTTTCATGCACGACGAGAATGTTCATGCATTCACACAGGGAGCACGATCCCCATGCATATCTCAGAATATATCATACCACGATCGAAGACTCCTAGATGTGGACCAGCACAAGTCATCGGGCACTTGCATCGCCCTTACTTGATATCGTCTCCTCAGATCCATCGTATACCCACGAAATGGGGGCATATAGTCATGCATGGCCCTTTCCGAAATGCAACAAATCCCGAAGAGGTCAGGTTACCCCCGTGTTAGAGTCGGCCATCCCGTCGGTATCGAAGCGCATGTTGCACAAGTATTACTATTAAAATTGGCTGTATCCCATTGCCACCGAACCTACTGCAATTCCAACTGTTTTGTCCAAAAGAAGGCCAGCTACGTTTGTATTAGTTTGGTATCCGGCTCAGGGGCATCTAAGCTTGATATATAAGTTACAGGATGTCCGATGCAATAGATCCAATGGATTCGCCGCCAGGTTCGCCTACAAGTGCTGATGTAGGATCGGAAAATAACCGAGCCACCGTCAATGAACAAACGTCGCCAACGAATGTAGATCCAGGGACTACTCAAGCCTCAGCTACAGTTGAATCGGACAGGGTAGTTGAGAGAAGTACGCACTTTCCCTTCTTTCCACACATACAGCTGTAGTCTGGCTAAGTCTTGTCTTAGTCGATGACCACCCACGTGGGTTTCCTCAACTAGCGGCTTTTGTGAACGCTGATACCTGCTTCCTGATATATCGCGAGTTCAGCTATCTTCGAAATCGATTACTCCTGGACCGTGAGATCGAGCTTGCCCAACTAGAGAAAGATCTCATGACCCAAGATGACCAGCAAGCGAGAACAAGCCCCAAGGCTCTGGGTACACGGCATGCCGAGAGGTTTTGCGGGGAAGATGCTTCACAAAAGTCAAGGGCCCTGATGGATTTGATCTTCATAAAGCTCAAGGAATACGGTTTGATGAAAAACCTTCTTTGGAAAGGACTGAGGCTAAGTAACATACAGATGATCTGGTTGGTAGGATAAGGATGTTTCTCAAAATTGATCCTCCAGCGGAGAGAAATAGGCAGAGCTTTGTGACGTGGGTCAAGGACGAAAAACCATTATTTCGCAAAGAGAATGAATTCTTGGAAAAGGGAAAAGACTTCATTGCTCTCGCAGATTGGCGAGAATTCAGCTGGCTCGACCTTGCGATTGGGCGCTTCTTGGACTGGTGTCTCCCACGTAACGTATGTACACTTGTGAGAAACGTCACGACACCTGTTTCTTGTATGTGGCTTACGATGACCATAGAGTCTCTTCACTGATCCTCAGCAGCGGCGCCAAAGCGATGATGAAGCCATACATCTCAGAAGCGGGTATCGGATCGATATATTGATACGACTAATTCTCACATGTGTCATCGTAGCCCTGCTCCTAGTGCCAACGTCGATACTGTTCTTAGTAAAGGGCAACAATGGCTTGAAGATATTTCTGATCTTCGCCTTCACGCTTTTTTTCGCGGGTATGCTCCATGTGGGTACAAAAGCACAGAGGTTAGCGAGGTCATCATCGCGCTCAGCGACTTCACTGATCAGTATCGTAGGCACG
The DNA here is from genome assembly GCA_035521555.1 of Lecanoromycetidae sp. Uapishka_2. Lineage (NCBI taxonomy): Eukaryota > Fungi > Ascomycota > Lecanoromycetes > Lecanoromycetidae sp. Uapishka_2. The sequence goes on from JASZXT010000366.1 coordinate 24,377, forward strand.
AAATATTCGCAGCTACAGCAGCTTACTGTGCTGTTCTAGTGGTGTTTCTTGGGAACGTTGTTTAACTGTCGGTCCTGCTTCTTGGCAAGTACATGATGGCCGTATACCCTAGATTTTCTTCGTTAATTAGGCGGGCTAACAATATCATGGACCAGCGCTGCTGTCAACATATGGTGGTAGAGGAAACCTTTCGAAACCTGTATTGCACACTCGACCAAAACTTCTTACCAAAAACCATCAATAAGCAATGTGTAGAAGTGAAAGAAACCGATAATATCATTCATTTATTCATTTAATTCATTTATTCATTATTTCATTAGCTTTCAGGCTAACGCGTTGATACTGCTTACTAATGACCATGATTTCAGAGGAAATTGAGGCGAATGAATCAACGAAGTTACATAGATCTCATAGGACATCGTGGAAATTGATCACTGTTAACGAAGTGGTCATATTTTGAACTTCTTAATAGCATGAAATGCATGTCTGAAGATATTGAGGATGTGCAAATGCAAGATTGTGCGATTACTTCATATCGACCTATGGTCTTCGGCTGATTCTACCACTACGCTAAGTCTACATAGGAAACTCATCAAAAGTCTAATTCAATGTTGGACATCTGCATTTTACACTACGTTTCGATCAATGTTCGAAAGACAAGTGAAATGGGCCTGTGAAGTACGGAGCCTTGTAGCGCCACGCTTCACTGTGCTGGCGCTGCCAAAATCATCAAAATACGAGCCAAATATCTATAAATTCCATGCACGATGTTATACTATCGCAAGTTGATAGCTGCTTTACCATGTTTCCTGAAAAGGGTGTTCAAGGGTGTTACATTACACCTGACATCCGTTTGGTAAGACATCAAGATGACCATCGAGGACAAATGGTCCTTTGTTTTTGCATCCTATAAGTACGGTCTAGATTAATCTCTGAAAAATCTCTCTCTCTTTTCTCTTATGCCGTTCACTCCAGTCTAAATATATACTCTTATTACCTTCGCATACTCTCAAGAATGTGTCTTTGTTGTGGTATCCTTGATTTCCTTCCAGCCTGTATTGCCTTCTGAAACCGCTGAAGATGTGTGACACCCCCAAGGATTGAATAAGGCTCCGCTTTGGGAACGTCATATTTACACGTCAACACAAGCTATTGAAAATCTGAGTATCTGGGTGGGTCTTCGAGAGGCTCATTCATTATACATATTGCAAATCTTCAGCGTGAAATTAGCCCACTTTCCGCTTTACCTGGTCGCGTTGTCACCTGGAATTACAGGGCCCAAATCTTGTGTCACTCTTGACAAGATGACGCTGCTACAATGGCACTTCCTATGGGCTCTCAAACACCAACATCACTGGTTCATGAAATTTTTGCATCTATTGCAACGATGGGTCCAAATCCCCTCTCCACCCACAAGCCTACAGGCGACAAACCATCCAACGACCCGTCAAGTACGATCACTGATATCGCATCATCTCCAAAGAGGCCCTAACGCGTATCTAGAAACCTCGAAAGCAACGACGGGCATGAGCGTCGTGAATAAGAAAGAGGAGGGGGAGAAAGGGGTAATTTTCACAATCACCATTGAACGGAGCTACGCTTAATCATAGCAGTACCTTGACGCAGAGGGGGAGTCGGAAGGGGTGG
>JASZXT010000367.1:0-26008 GCA_035521555.1 Lecanoromycetidae sp. Uapishka_2
TATGGAGGGTAGATAGTTCGAGAAGTTCATTGATACGATGGTGGGCAGCTTGTCCGAGGAAGTCGATAGTGGATGGGCAAGAGCTTCCCTTGCTTCCTTGAGGTACGGAGTAATGTCATGAGAGATGAAATGATAGCCCTGGAGCTAAGCCATTATGGGATGAATAGTAAACATCGTCGGCATCTGCATACTATTCAGTTGGTGTTCTGATCATCAGGCGGCCAGGCTGTGAGGACAAGACAGCATCGGAGAAGAGTCCAATACATGAAACGTCTTGACTACTGAAGTCTTGCTTAATGCGTTGCATATTGGGACAAAAATTCCCGTCGGCTAATATCGCATTCTTGAAATAAAGGTTGGCGCCAAGGAAGAAGAGCCGTTTACCGATTTTGAGTATTACATGACCGTTGCTGTTCCACACTTGGTTGTCTGTGCTCTAACGTGAGTGGATCAAAGGGTCAACAATGCCAAGCTCTCGATCAGTACTGACGTCGCGGCCAACTCGGAATAGGCATTGTGTTATGCTTTAGACATCGTTCGAGGAGTTGGTTAGGAATATGTTCAACGAGTAAAGTCTGGAAGGTTTATGCATGAATGGTCGTCCAGATAAAGGTAAGGTAAGATATAGGATGGATAAGGCTATGGCCATATAACGGCATTACGTGCAAGGCGCGCAGCCCTGCATAGATGGCGTTTAAAGGCGCATTATCCCTGTCATTAGTCGCGAATGCTTGCAATAAGGTAGGTAGAAGCTCATACAGTAATTCGAGCACACTGGTGGCTTGACAGATAACATCTTATAAATCTCCGCGGTGCACACCTTGAATCGTGATCAGTGTGCCATGACCATGACTTTTTCGACATTTCATACCTTGGACATGAGCAGAGGAAAAGCATAAAAGGCTGTGGCGTCATCAATGTATGGTGTAGAACTAGGTCTTGGCAACTCAGGTACTTTGACTTGCAACATCAACAATTAATGAGACTACGCGTTCAATCCATTATAAGGGTCGGGACCAGCATCATAGTGTAACGTTCAATGTTGTGTATTGTCATTTCGTACCAATCGTCAAGAGGTACGGAATTTACCCCAGCAGGCCCAAACACCACACCTCACCTCGAAGGGGCCCCTCTATGCGCCAAATTGGAAGAGAGCCTACATTGATCGCCCATCGAATCGCATCGCGAACATGCCTCTAACTCCATCTTCTTAAGTCCGCCTCTTCCTCCGATTAAAGGTGATACTAAGTAACAGTCTTTAATTCGTCTCACGAGGCGAGGAGGTCTACATTCTTTTGTGCACACTGTTGCTGTCCTCAAATATTTGCATAATCATCCTAAGTCTACAAATTTCTTACAAAATTCTCCCAGCATGTCCAATGCTCAAAGCCAGTCTGGCTCCTCAGAAGGGGAGTATGAAGATGACGCGGTCATACCAGATGCGCAATGGCAGTCGCAAACACAAAATTTGACAGAACCTCCTCCATCATCCGCAGAAAGCGCCCTATCCTCCTCAGCACAACCATCCAAACCTGCTATACCAATGCAAAAACGTCGTCGCGTGACCAGAGCCTGCGACGAGTGCAGGCGGAAGAAGATCAAGTGTGACGGGAAACAGCCTTGTACACATTGTACAGTCTATAGCTATGGTGAGTGAACATATGAATGCCACGTTCGAGTAGTACATCAAGGGAACGTTTGTTGCACACCTGCTAAGCTCCTGCTCCAGAATGCACCTATGATCAGCCATCGAATCGGAGACGCAACCCCGCTCCTCAGTATGTCGAACAGTTAGAAACCCGATTACAACGCGCGGAAGCTCTTCTCAAGACTGTGCTTCCAGACGTGGACCTGAGCGACCCCAACTGCAATATCGGCGCTCCACAGCGCATGTCCTCTTCTGTAAAACAGGAGATACAGCTTCAACAACCAAATCAGATGAGACCCTGGGCAACCCTTGAGAAACATCAAGAAGGCATAGATGGGGAGAAAGACTCAATGCTGGAATCCATGGTAGCAAACACTGGCTCATTAGATCTGGACGAGGCAGGCAATTGGGATTTCCATGGCTCTTCTTCCGGTCGTGTCTTTCTCCGAAAGATGCGTGAGCAATTTGGGGACTTGATGGGTCATCTGAACCCGGAGACCAGATCATCGCCATTCATGAATTATAGGGGGAGTGGTTCCCAGTCAGCTTCATCTCCTAAATCTGTAGTTGAGTCACCCTCAAACCCCAAGCAAGTATTTACGCATGACTTGCCCCGCAAAAATTGTGCCCTTTTGCTCTCCGGGAACTCTCTGGACGATGCTGGCGCTATCCTACGTCTTGTTCATCAGCCAAGTTACTATGCTATGCTAGACCGAATATACGACGTCCCTCAGGAAGAGTTCGGCGACGAGGAAAACAGGTTCATCCCACTTTTGTACAGTGTACTGGCATTGGGCACTCTTTTTGCAAAAGCGGAGCAAAGTGAATTGCAAACCAATGGCTACGGAAACGCGATCGATCAGGGGCAAGCCATGATGAACCAGAATATTACTTTCTGCAGCATCCGCTAATTGATTGGCAGGTATCACTGGTTTCAGTGTGCACGCCAAATGATAGACTTGACCGATTGTCGGGACTTGATAGGCCTACAAACAATGCTATATTTAATTTTATTCCTTCAATCGTCAGCACGACTCAGCACCTGTTACGCATACATTGGCATAGCTCTCAGGTCGTCTATAAGGATGGGACTACATCGTTCAGTGTCAAATGTTTTCAATCCGATCGAAACAGAACTTCGAAAGCGTGTATTCTGGATTGTCCGGAAATTGGACATCTATGTTGGTGCACTACTCGGTCTGCCAAAGATGTTATGCAATGATGACATTGATCAAGAGATGCCGATAGAGGTTGATGATGAATTTATCACAAAGGAGGAGGTTTTACTGATGCCTCCTGGGAAATTATCAGTACATGCAGCAGTCAATGCCCATACGCGGTTGGTAGAAATACTAGCGAAAACGGTAAAATACATTTATCCTATCAAAACAAAAGAGCAGCTGCGTACAAAAAAAAGTCAATCGTATGTCGTGAGCCATGCTAGGATTCGGGAAATTGAACAAGACCTACAAGCATGGATGGAAAGCTTACCCATGCCGTTCAGGCCTGGTGAGGAAGCGCCACCCGAGTTCATGAGGTAGATTGCGACGTTCCTTATCACTTGAGATTATTTGCTAAAGGCTCTTGTAGGATACGGCACCTTCTACGCATGGCTTATGCACATATTCAAATGTTCCTCTACCGCCCTTTCCTTCATTACATCTCTCAAGCTGTACAGGCGAAGAATGTGGACAAGCGGTCCTACGCATGTGCTGCTGCATGCGTAAGTGTATCTCGAAACATCATCCACTTGACTGCCGAGATGAAGCGAAGAGGTCTGCTCGTCGGCTCATATTGGTTCTACATGTACACCACATTCTTTGCCATCATATCCCTGATCTTTTACGTACTCGAAAACCCTCAAAGCTCGAGAGTTGAGGACATCTTGAAAGACGCGTACGAAGGTAAAGACACGCTGGCTGGACTCGCAGCGAAAAGCTTGGCTGCTGATCGTTGCTCGAGAACGTTGAATGTAAAAATAGCCCTTGTCCGGGTTGGATAATACATGCTAACGATTGGTCTTAGGAAATCTTCGAACAACTTCCTGGGAAGCTTCAAAATGTACGAAATACTACATCCCATAAGAAACGGCAAGCACCCTCCCAGCCCCCCGCAGGACAGTCGCAGATCCCACAAAGCCAGTCAGACAATTTGACTGCTATGACTGATAGTAATGCCCCACGCAATTCGAGTACGTCAGCTACACAACAAGCCTCATGGAAACGCTCCTCCCAAAAAAATGCTCCGTCGGCACCACGTCATTCTATCACTTCCAACGTTGATCTTCAATATCGTCGAGACTCTCAAGATCCCTATAGCCCCCATTCAAATCTAGGTGGCACAGGTGTGCAGACACCAGCCAGTCCCACCAACTCGATACCTTCAAGCGCATCCTACAATATGCAGAGCGGCTTCAGCAGCCATATCATTCCCGACCTTTCAGCTATGATGTTCCCTTCGGCCGACCCGTTTGCCTACCCAAATCAGCCCATGACTACGCTCGAAAATCGACATCTAATCAAGCAAGAGAATCCCATGGACTCAAGCATGTACAACCTTGTTCCTTCTAATACCGGAGATAATCCATACAATGGTATGGATGGACAAATCTTCGGTGGTATACCATCATACATGATGCCTAGCCAGACGCCCGGCTTTGGTATGCAAAACATGGATACGACTATGAGCATGAGCGGCGCCGATCCTACAGCCACTACAATACCAATACAAGGTAATGAGGCGGTAGGCTGGCCACAGCAGCAGAGAGCGGGAGGCACGCCTGGTATGAACCTTGATCAGTTGTTCGGCGAGGATTGGGGAGGATGGATGAATCAGGGGTATGTGCCACGATGATGTTTTGCCAACGACAAAAGTCATACTTGCTACTCTTTTGTAAATAGACAGCTTGGCGCAGCGATCGTCAGGTTGGGTGTAAAAGCTCGGGATTCTAAATCGTACATAAGATCGGATTATGGCAAGTTCCCAATACATCAAATGCTATTTTGAAACTATTCCCTTGCATCAATAGTAAGGCATCCACGAAACTGATCGGGTCAACTAGATTTGATGGAAGGATTTGAATTTTGTTAAGAGTCGGTTTATTTCTCAAGATTAGATACAATCTACTTACGTATGAGTGAATAGGACCCATGCCATGAATGGAGGCAATCTGACGGCAAGATCCACTCTTGAAAATAGGGCCTCTAAAGCGGTACTGGTTTCATTTAATATTCATAAGATACCTAGCTAGTGGCGATCGTATTATCCCATGGGTATTCACGCCCGATCGGCTGCAAACCTCTCCATGTATCAATTTGGCTTGATTTTCACTTATGGCAACTGAAGGGTAATGGTTGATCTGGCATCACATCGAATCCCCCCCAAATATTAACGGAGCCATTCGCATTTCTCCATAAAAAGCCAATTTTCGCTCTTGAACGTGTGGTGCGCAAGGCAAATGCAGAGTACAATTAGCGAATGGATTGTACTTACTAAAGACACAATCCCTTTTACTACGGACTTGACTCGTATAAGTCAAATTCAAAGCTGCAACTCACAGCCATAAATGGATCATGAAGTGTAGGAGGGCGGGGGCCAAGTAGCCAAGCACTCAGAGATAGCGGAGGGAGGGCCAAGAGTTCTAATTTATTCCGCTTTGACTCGTTGTCACACAGCGACAGAAAGACCATGTGATATTGTGAACGTATTTGCAATCTGATGATTCGAGAAGGGTTTCCACTAAGCAAACTTAGAAGAGACAACAAAGGCCTCATACCGAAGTTTTCAGAAAAAGGCTTGGGAGATCTTTCCGCTCAGGCTTGGCGGCCGGGCCTTGGCGGCTCGGGCAAGTCGCTCACACGTTCTTCCCTTTCCCAGGCGCAATCTCCTCTTAACGAATCCCCCATTCTCTCCTTCCTACAGTATCCACATCCAAAACACTGCACTCACAACGTCACTTTCAAGCTTTCTACAGCACTTTTTAGTGTGTTAATAGTCAACGAACGTGATATCTTACCCCTCGAAGCCCTCCAAGAGGTTTGTACTTGGCAACTGAGAAATTCTTGGCAATGGACCAAGAAACCATGTCCTCCGGTCAGATTCCTGATCAACACCCGGAGCAGCCTCCACTTCAACATCAACAGCCCGGTCCTGTACAACAGCTCCAGAGCAGTGCAGATAGTGCGTGTAGGTGCGAGTGGGTAGGCTGCGGAGAGAGAGCGGCTAACGCTGAGCAACTTTACGTGAGCACTCAACGCATCCTCATCACTTCGATACTCAAAATGACCGTGAACGATAGGACCATGTCTGCGAGAGCCATATTGGTCGCAAGAGTACTAACAACTTGAATTTGACCTGTGCTTGGGGTAACTGTCGTGTCACTGTTGTGAAGCGCGACCACATCACCTCCCATATTCGTGTCCACGTACCGTTGAAGCCACATCGATGCGAATTCTGTGGCAAAGCCTTCAAGCGCCCTCAGGATCTCAAGAAGCATGTAAAGACTCATGCAGATGACTCCGTTCTCCTTCAAAACCCTGGAGCTAACGGAGCCAACCGTGGCAACCAAAATGGCCAGCAGAATGGAGGGAATCCATACAGTAATGCGCAAGCACAGAAGCAACGTGAGTACGATTCCCTTGGGATCAGGACACTAAATCCTAATCACTGCTCCTTTTACCTGACGTACTTCAGACATGGTCACTGACTTGCAAGCTCTCGCTTCTACAGCGCAATCCTTCGTCCCCGAGTTTCACCAGCCCCTTCACTCGAATATGCCAATGAGTTATCCTCAACACCAGCCTCAGAACGGGGCTCCACAGTACTACGCACCCGCCCAGTCTTACTCATACGGTAATGTTCAATATGCCGTTAATCAAGGCGGGAATGGGGACAGCCATCAATCGATGGAGTCTACTAAACAGGGGTTGGAAATAATCAAGGATGTTGTGATGGACGCTCGCGGTGGTGCCTTTGATGCAAGATCGTATGCTCAAGTCGGTCCCCGTCTGTCCGCTATTCAGAATACCCAGCTGCCATTCCTTGGAGGCGCGCCTATGGGCGACTTCCATTCTGGTGGAGGAAGCCCTGGCAGTGGTGGCGTCTACGGCCCAACTTCTCAATACGCTCTTCCTTCAATCCCGAATCTCAGAACCAAGGGCGACCTCCTCGAGGCCGATCAAGTGTTTGAAGCGATGCAGTCAACGATCTATGACAACGCCAACAATATTGCCGCGGCGGGCATTGGACAACCTGATGCCCACTTTGTGCAGGCCATGGGCCGCCCAAGCCGCTCTCCACCAGGTGTACAATTATCATCTACGCACGCTGCGAGCTATACTCCCAACATGATCAGTCAATCTCAACAATCCAATCATAGTGGAACTCCTGATTTGACGCCTCCTTCATCTGCACACTCGTATAATTCCGACAACTCACCACCTGCGCATCAAGCTAACAACGGCGTGTCTTCTCCAACAACCGCTGCGCTATACCCTAGTCTTCCAGGTGCAAGTTCTGATGCAGCTTCCACTGGCTATAATGCTTCAGGCATGGCGCCCACTTCAACCCTCGGGACTCAACTCGATGGACAATCCCGACGTCGCTATAGCGGTGGTAGACTTCAAAAGGCTGCGCCAATGAAACTCAAGGACGAGATGGACACGTCAGCGGATGGAACGTCCGTTTCGAAGAGCGCCATCTCTTCTAGCTCATCTTCTGAGGCTGGACCAAACACTCCGAAAGTCCAGAATCGACGCAAGGACTTTTCTGCATCGAACCTCGATCCAGCACTCGGAGGCGTGGCCTCGCCTTCTGGCGAAATGGACGAGGGTGCTATCAAAGCCAACGAGGAATGGGTTGGTAATGCACGTACAATCGAATCATTGAGGAACTGGTTGAAGCAGCGATTGGATAATCACGAGTACGAGAATGATGGAGAGGACCAGCCGGAGGTTAAGGAGGAAACCCCCAGTCTTTACCCTGTACTTGCCGAGGCATAAACATTGTTCCCATGAGAACTTTAACGAGCCATGAGTGCCATACAATGGTAGTTTAATCCTTTTGAGGCGTTATGGGCGATGTTGGCTGCACGAATGCAGTACTTGCTCTAGGATATTGCTCATGTGTTGTTTGCATGCGATAGGAACTCAAAGGCCACAAGCCAGAACATGGTAAAAATAAATATATCATGCTTTGTCGCACACTGTACCCAATTAGCTTCACATTCTCTATATCATCTCAATGACTTTTTTTACACGAGTCGTAGCAAAATCACGTATGCCAAGGCTTTGGACTCCAGCCAACCAACGAGTCAATCTTGCTTCCCTACTCATCCAAGCAATACGCTGATATATTATTGAACGCTTGCTCCAAGTCCTCTCACTCCTCGACATCAACATGCCTGCCCTCGCCCGGGAAGCTCCCGTGTCTCCTTACTTTTCTCAAAGCTCAATAGCCGAGGCCTCAGATTCGTCCTCGAACAGTGAGTCTCACTCTGATTCTCACTCAGACGAGCAGTTCGAACAAGGTCCCTCAAGAAAGAGACGTCGATTATTGCCAGACTCTGATGCATTCGTATCCGAAAAGCAATCTAGGCCAACGCCTCCAGTCCAACCTACAGCATCACGCGTCAAGCCCAGAATTTCCAACCCACTCTCTCCTTCAAATTCGGCAGATATCGAACAACCCACCACCAACAACGGCAAAGTCGTCGACTCAAAGGCCAGCTTTGCAACCCTCTCCACTGCCCCATGGCTGATCGCCTCCCTTGCTGCCCTAGAAATAAAACGTCCCACGGCCATCCAAAAGGGTTGCATACCCCAAATTCTCTCCGGTCACGACGTGATAGGAGGCAGTCGAACCGGTAGCGGGAAAACAGTAGCATTTGCCGTACCCATTGTGCAAAAATGGGCCGAAGACCCAATTGGCATCTACGCCGTCATCCTTACGCCTACAAGGGAGCTTGCACTACAGATCTTCGAGCAGGTCAAAGCAATCAGTGCACCGCAGAGCTTAAAGGCTTGCCTTGTAGTTGGAGGCACGGAAATGAGAGCGCAAGCATTGGAAATAGCAAGGAGACCGCATGTGGTTATTGCTACGCCGGGGAGGTTGGCGGATCATATACTGAACTCTGGGGAAGATACCATAGCCGGCCTGCGGCGCGTCAAAGTTGTAGTTCTGGATGAAGCGGATCGATTGCTCGCGAGTGGACCTGGCAGTATGTTGCCGGATGTGGAGACGTGCTTGGGCGCCCTACCGCCCTCACATGAGCGGCAGACTTGTCTGTTCACTGCTACATTAACGCCAGAAGTGATGGCGCTCAAATCACTGCCACGAAGCAAGGACAGACCACCCATTTTTGTCTGCGAAGTCGATACCGCGGACCTGGCTGTTCCACCGACTCTCAAGCAGACCTATCTCCAAGTTCCCCTCTCGTATCGCGAAGCCTACCTCCATATCCTCCTCTTCACCGCACGCAACGCAACAAAAAGATCAGTCATCATCTTTTGCAATCGTACCGGCACCGCAAATCTCCTTGAGCGCCTGCTCAGACTTCTAGACCACCGCGTCACTTCCCTTCACTCTCTCCTAGCCCAGCGCGATCGCACAGACAACCTCGCTCGGTTCCGCGCCAGCGCAGCTCGCATCCTTATAGCCACAGACGTCGCCTCGCGCGGTCTCGACATTCCGGAGGTCGATCTCGTAATCAACTACGACGTGCCGCGCAACCCAGACGACTATATCCACCGCGTCGGGCGAACGGCAAGAGCAGGTAAAATGGGGGAGGCGATTACGCTTGTTGGGCAGAGAGATGTCGCGCTCTTTCTGGCAATTGAAGGCAGGGTTGGTGTAAAGATGGAAGCGTGGGAGGAGGAAGGAGTGAATATCGAGACAAGGGTTGTCAGGGATGGGCTGAAGGATGTGGGGGAGAGGAAGAGGATGGTAGTGTTGGATATCGAGGAGGGGAGAGACGTCAAAGGGAACAGGACAAGGGGGAAGATTAGGAGGTTGGATTAAAGGGTTGATGAGGCTCTACAATAGAATTCGCATCGGATCGGTAGTGTGCCCGATGTTCCCATCTACACAGCAGCAGTGCAGCAGCAAGGGTAATCCTATATTGGGTGCGCCATCGACCCGATTCGCAAAAGATCTCTACACTATGAGAAAAGGGCAATGGAGAAGTCTTCGACAATATCAAGACAAGCAACTCACTCCTGCCAGCAGTACAAGAAGGAAGTTCTGTGATTGGACGAAGGTAGGCTTGTGATCGGAGCGACTGAACCCTTTTCTCAAGAAAGAGAAGGCGATGACGCTGTTGGTGAAGTTTAAACGTGCTCTTCGCTTCTTGTCGGAAGCAACGTACGAGAGATTCCTTGTCAATTGACGTGATCAGAAATTGGCTGGAGTCAGTGACGTCTCTCATCCACCTACGGAGTACAGAGAGGATGCGAAAGCTCTGGGGTAGGGTCTAGAACAAAGCCTTTCGCCTCCGCAAGTTTCTGAAACCAGGAACGCACAAAGCAAAATATTCCATTTTCGGATCTACCCGTGGCTTTTAAAAGTCTAATGATACCCTACTTACAGATAAAACATCCGTACGATTCCCAAGCTGATCCACTTACTGGTCATCTGAGCAAAGGTGGGGAAAAGAAAAGCTTCTAGGAGGGGTTGATGCTCAAGCCAGCCTCAACAGCGTCACAGAAGTGGTAGTCGTGGGCGAAGGCCCATTGATCATAGCGAGGTAGTTCCCCGTCCTAATTCTTTTGTCTAGCGGCGAACTGTTTGACCAGCATTCGACTTGTTCTTCGACTTACTCAGCCGACTGCGAGGCAAGTACAGTCAAGATTCATCCCATTGACCAGTCATTACGTCCTTATCCTTGTAAGGGACGGCTAAGGTATATGCTCTTAAGCGTCAATGAGGCCCACTTCAGAGCATCTTGAGACTCAAAACGATACCAATACGATGATTCAGATATTCTGTTCGTCATGGCGTAGGTTCTTACATTGTCAAAATGATGATTGGCCACAATGCTCTCCGGGCTTGTGCACGTAAGGTTTCCTGAAGCCCGATCTGACATTGGCATGAAGCCTCATTTCCTCCTACTGCCTTACTATCTGGCCGATAGGACTCATGAGTGGTTGTTCTCCCAGCTTAGGTGGCGAGTCAAACTCAACGAGGTCGTCAGTCAATGGGATATCGTTGGAATACTCGCTCTCGTGATGCGGTGGGCCATTGAAGAAGCATCCGCGCGTTTCCTAGTGCTACTAAAGGGTGCACTTTAACACGTAACGTCAGGTGCGTTCACCTTTGACAGACGTACGATTTGCGTTATATTGCCTGATCTGAAGAACAAGCAATCGACGATCTCCGTACAATCTAAAGCCATCAGATCAGATCACGAAGTATATTAAGGTGTGGGTCCTCAAAATTTCCTAGCACTGTGATGAATACGATGGCTATGTTGCTGTCAGGAGGCCCTTTCGGGGAAGACGTTTGGTGAGAGGCGGCCATCGCGCTCCGCCTGCTGCCGCACCGTTGGAAGGCGTATAGAAAGTTCCAGCGGTTCCGAAGTCTCTACGAAATCGTCAACGGAGGTGTTGACCTTCGTTCATTCATGGGCGTTTTACTGTCTTCTCGGTGTACAATCAGCTTGGAAGCACGGTCTCAGATGTCTTGGATCCATAGTTTTCACCAAACAAAGTTTATCAATATTGTCACTTGGAAGTCGCGTCGCAAGCCGACCTGGCCGTTTTATCACTATTATTACGCCACATGAATCATTGGCAACACTTAGGATAGTCGCGGAGGCATATTTATGTGAATAGTATGAGTCTTATGGAGTATATTGAAAGAACTAGCCAATCAGGTTTAGTGCTATTCAAAGCAGAAACCCCACGAAAACTCCGACCAAATATTTATATTCGAGGCACCTGCCTCTCATATTATCCTGCAAGACTCTCATCGATCTACTCTTCATATTTCTTCACCTGAAAAGCTACTGAGACATGCTCTGAGAGTGTACAGCAGCGAAGGTGCCAATCTCGCGTACGGCACGCGTTCTTTACATTTCAACGTCAAGGGACTTGAATTACCAACCACCTCTCACAACCAGCTCTGATCAGCATTATCATCTTACCCACTCCATTACATCGACATCGCACTACACTCAGACCCTATTCTATCCCATTGAACATCTGTATTCTGGCATAACAGCATTGTTTAGATACCGTCTATTTACGGATAGTTCCTGCGATAAACTCTGACGTATGTGACCCCCCAGCTAGGTGAACTTTGCCTGTCAACACATCTACAGAACCTGCATTTTGCCCCCGCATGTATAGTTGAGATTACCACCAGCACACACCAGAATCATGCTGACTCGTACCACTTCTAGCATTGCGCAGCGATAAACAATGTCGACGCCTACCCGGCGGAGCGAACGCAAGCGGGCTGCGAACACCCGCTTGGCAGAGCTCCCGTCCTCCCCAACTCAGCCAAGGTCTCAGCCTGCCAATAAGAAGAGAAAGGTGGGTAGACAAGTATCTTCAAAGCAGTTACCGATCACTGCTAACCCCAACCAGGCCAACACCGCCGTTGCCCCCACTGCTGCCCCCTCACGTCGCCGCAGACAAAAAACACCGGAGGAGGAACCTGCTGAGGAAGAGGAAGACTCGAGTGACGGGACTGCCGCCGACTCCGAAGATCTCAGTAGTCAAGACGCAATCAACGAAATTGTGCAATGTTTGACGTTCCCTGATTATGTGACTGCTGTGGCGGAGAAGTACCCTAATGCAAAGACCGAGGAGGTGTGGGGCCAAGGAAGCGTCACTGCCTATGCGAGAATACAGGGTAGAGACTGGTCGTACTATGTCAAGAAGCCCGTTACCTATTTTGGCCGTGCGCCGGGACCACTAGATCCTCAGAGCATGAGCGCCAACGCCGAATCCAGTGTACAAAACAGCAACGAGGAGGAAGAGTCGGTCGACGTCGATTTAGGGCCAAGCAAGGTGGTATCGAGATCGCATGCCAAGTTGGAATTTTCGGACGATAAGTGGTTCGTCTCTGTCAGAGGACGCAATGGCCTCAAAATCGACGACATTGTGATCAGGAAGGGAGAGTCAAAGGTGATTCACAGCGGAACCATTATTGCAATTGCCAATACCGAGATGTTGTTCCATACAGCCGGTGTAAAACCCGACGTCGACCAGATCTACCTCGATAGGATCGCTGCGCCTACGGACAACAACATGCCAAGTGAGGAATTGGCGAATTCTCAACGCCAGATACTTCCTGCTCATTCCCCTGCAAAACCTCCTCGGCAACCAGTCTATTCGTCCAATCCTACGCCAACCCCACAAGCCAATGGGCAGATGGTGATGGTCCATGCACCCTATCCAACGGGCCAACCAGTCACGCCAGACCGGACTTCACCACCTAAGAGAAATGCGAACGGCTCGACCACCAAGAAAAAATCTCCTGGAACGGGAAATAGAGGCAAGGCAATCATGATGGAATCCACTGAGCAGATCGACTATTCTTTGGCCGATAATCGTGAGATCAAGCCACAATGTAGCTATGCTTCTATGATCACATGGGCCATCACCTCCACCGAGGAGCAATCCATGAGCCTCAACAATATCTACGAATGGATCAAGGCCCATTATGCCTACTATCGCTTCGCCGGTCCTGCATGGCAAAATTCCATCCGTCACAATCTTTCCCTAAGCCCGACCTTTGAGAAGATTCCTCGTCGTCCAGATGAGCCAGGCAAGGGTATGAAATGGCAACTAGCCCTCGAGCACCGGCAGCATGCCATTGCCTCGGCAAACAAGCAAGCAGGCAAAGGCGGCGGACGTGTGTCGTCTGTTCCAGGCACGCCAACTGGCCTGACCGCAGGCTTCGTGCCTCCCCCAATGAATGGTAACCCTCAATCTTCGCCAAGCGCTCCCACACCACCTGTCTCATCGTACCCCCAGATGTACCAGGAATCTCTCACACCCACTCGCGCCCCCCACATGCCAGCCTACGCCCCAGCCTATGCACCCACTCAAGGACCTATCCCCGTGCTCTCAGACCAGACTTCACCAATGCCTATCCGGGGTAGAAACGAGCATTTCAGCGCTGTTGACTCTTCGCCTACACTTACCTCGGGAGCCTGGTCTACTGACGCTCCAATGCGTACCCCTGCACCTCGACCGTACAATCTGGCCCCCCCTCAGCCAAATACCAACAAGCTCCCCACCAGCTACATGCCCGAGAGCAGCCCCGCTCCATTTTGGAAAGCCATCACTGCGTTTGGCAGCACCCCAGCTGGCAGATTCCTTGAGAGCAGTCCCCTTAGAAATGGCACCACAGGCACAGCACCAGGAACGCAAAGCAGCAGCCCCCCTGTGCCAACTAATGGCGCTGATAGCCCGACAAGGAAGTCAGCAGCGAAGCCACCTCTGTTCGATCTCGGCAGTAGTAGCCAGACTAATGGCATCAATGGCACCAAGGAGGACGATGATGATGGAGAGATTGATTTATCAAAGTATGAACATGACTATTACGCGGGAGTGAGGAAGGCTGGCTGTTCGACGCTGACCGGTAGCAGGGGCTTCACTAGCATTGGCACATTCCATCAGCAGAGGAGTCAGGTGGCTGCTAGCGGTATTCCTTCTTGAGACATTTCAGCTCAAGGATGATGTGCCAGGCCAGCTACCTGGATCTTGCTGTTCGTTTTCGACGGCTTGGCACAGACCACACTCATCATCCATCCATCCAACATTAACGAGAAAACACCAAAAGATCTACGACAGACTTAATTAACGACCCTGCTTCTAAACGGCCCTACTTCTAAACGATCCTACTTCTTAACGGCCCTACTTCTAAACGGCCCTACTTCTAAACGGCCTTACTACATGCTATTCCTTTTTTCACTTTTGCACTTCATTGCATTCATCCATCCCAATTCGCTTCATTGCACATATCCCCTCCAAAAGAGAAGAAACAAACAACATCGATCAACCCCCCACGCACGCACATCCGTGCCTCAAACGGCCTTCACTCAAAGGATGGATCTCTCTCATTCGTCATTCGGCACGTGTACTCTACATGGCGCAGGTGGTTTGTTCGGTATGTTTTTGTGCGGCATCAGATCAGATCAGATCAGATTACGGGGGCGTCTTTAGAGGGAATTGGCTTGGTTCTTTGTTGTATGCGGTATTCTTAGATGCGGCGGAGTTGCTTGCAGAGACTGGCTATTGGGGCGGATAGAATGCTTGGGAGAGGATGGCAGGGGGGGTTGATGTTGTTAGATTGCTAGTGTTAGATGCACATCAATGCCAATTGCTTTCTCTCCATTCTTATTGCTTGTTCGTGGAGGTTGGAAGCTTTCTGTCCATGTCTAAGAGAAATGCTGCAAATGCTACATATGCTAAGCAAGGTATCAAAATGTGCAGCAGGCTCGAATATTGATGCACTTGTCTTGAGCAACTAAGTGCCCACAGCAAACCACGCCTCGAGAGAGCAAATGCCAATGTCAAGTTCCCTCCTCAAATCGTAAAGTAATCATCCTCATCATCCAGTATCTTCAGCCTATTCTTCATCTGCTCCGACAACGGCACATCCTCCTTCTTCGCCCCCTTCGCATCCTGCTTCCCTCCCCACTGGCTACCACCCGCCACCTTCTCTCTCTGCCGCTTCTCATTCGCAGCATGAAACTGCGTCACACCCTGACCACCACTCGCTGCTTGCATTGGCGAGAAATTACTCTGGTTTTGCCCTCCATAGCCTGATCCACCTCCGCGTCCAGCATAGCCACCACGCCCAGGACCTCCACCAACGCTACGGACCCGTCTAGCCTTTTCTTCGGCTTTCTCAGCCCGTCGCATACCTTGCTCAAATTCCTTATCTGCGCGCATTTTCTCGATGCTGGAGAGTTTGACTGCTTCGCCGCCGTCGCCACCTTCTTCGTCGGCGATTTCCCATTCTTCGGTGTCTTCGATGATGCGAGCTTGGGCTTCGGCGGCTGCGGCATCGAGGTGCTCGCGGTTGGGTGCTGGGGCGTGGGTGATGGTTAGGGAGGTGAAGGAGATGCCGATGAGGGCTGGAGGTAGGGGAGAGTTAGCATTTTTCTATAGTAAGGTAGGCTTTGGTTCTATTGGTTCGACTTGAATGGGAGTGCCTTTAGGGGAACAATTGGCTCGAAAGCGGTGACGTACCCTCCATTGTGTACCCAGCGTCATTGCCCTAGAGAAGCCTGCACTCAGTAATGGGTTGGTCATCCAAATAAAAAGCAAGAAAGACTTACGGCGTTGTGCAAATTCCAGCCTACCAATCCGAGGTCCAGGAGTACTGCCCCAAGGCTGGGGGTATTCGATCCGCGCTTCATAGCTTTGTATAGATCGATGGTATCAACGGCCTCCAACAGATTGGACAGATTCGTGACGTCATACCCAATGGTACGTAGGTATTCGAGATCCGACTTGATCTCATGTCCAACCAGAACGATGTTACGCTTTGGTACGTGCTCGTTGATGGGTGGTAGGTATTGACTGCCAGAGCCGTTCCTCGTTATCATGCGGACGTCATGGGGAAACGGTGTGTACTGTCCTGGCGCCGAGAATGGATGACGGAAGCAGGAAGCGACGACTTGAGGGGCTTCTTTGATTGAGATCCATTCACTAGTCCCAAATTTGTCTTCGAAATTTGCGGCACATCCAGCAACAAAGTCTGTGTTGTTATGGTGCGCATACTCAGCTATCCTAAAATGCCGACCGCGGAGTTTCTTCATCCATTCCATTCCACCTTCACCGGGAGGGATCCCCACGAGGTCATTGGTATCCAGGGTTGAAATGCCGATCTCGGTAATGATTTTATGGTCCCTCTCCCACGCTTCAATGTCCACGCAGACAAAGACTACGTTCGTGTCGAATGGGTACGGAACCGGAGATGTAAGCGTTAGATCTGGTAGCTTGAGGCCCGCAGCTCTCTCATATTCAGCTTGAGCTACCAACGATTCTTCGTGGGTGTGATTTGGATCAGCGTGAAATCCATCCTGCTTAGCAGTCCCACGGGGTCTGATTCCTAAATAGCACTGGGTCCTTCGCAATTGCTCACAGAAACGGCGTTTCATATTAATTCGATCCCGCTTCTTCTTTTCATTGGCGTTCTTTTTCGCGTTCTTCCCTGCCAATATGGCTGCTTCCATCTTGCGTCTGAAAGCAGGAAACGTCCGATCTTGCAGTCCCTCTGCCTCTTCCGGCGCTATGCCTTGTGTAGGCATGATTTCCTCCAGCTCCAATAGACTACAGTCGTTGGTCAGACGACCCAAGTAGTGTGGGCGTGGGCTACCTTCCTCCTGGAAACCAAGATCCCAGCCGGGATGTCGAGAGCTATCCGGAAAGTCCTTGAAAATCCCAAAGGTGTCGTAGATATCTAGAAACAATGCCTCCACCTCAGACTTGGGTATCAGCAGTAATGGCTTCGTGACAGGATCTAGAAGAGTGCGAATGTAGTAGCTTGGACCAAGTCAGCTCTCTGATATTGACTTTGAGGGAATGAAAGTGATACGAAGGGACTTCACATTATTGTTCGTGTTACGAAATGCGTCCAAATGTGAAATTAAAAGCACATGTTATTGCGGGTGTTCAAAGCTGGTGAGTAATGAGATTGGGTAGTAGAGACACTTTGACTTACATCGTCCACCCTCTGGCTCGGAACTGCCCAGACGCAAAGAACTTCTGTGAAACATTATCGGAATCCTCCCCGTGTAAGTGGCGGTAAGGCCACTTGTTGACAGCAGCAAATGGGCAAAAGCGCTCGTTGGGCCCAGCGAGCTGGCCTACTTTCATTTCGGCCATATCGGCGACGTGACCTGAGTTGTGAGAGTAATACGCTTAAGTATCGAGGTGGTAGATCAAAGAGATGCTACTTTTGTAGAGGTTGAAGTGAAATGAAGTGTGTAGGAAGAACGCTACGCGAGGTGCTACGCGGGGACAGATTGACGCAAAAGATGAGAGAAGATTGAGGGAGCGTCTTATCAAGTAGGAGCGCCTGGTAACGTACTTTACCGCGATTTACTTCACCCCACGATTGTTAAAGAAATTCAATGAGAATGTGATCTTCGTAAGGTTGCTGCAGCTTGTAGACTCTCTATGACTATCAAAACAAGATGATACACCAAGAGCAAGAGCTCTCGAACGATGCATCAGGTTTACGAATTATGCTTCCTAAAGGTGAGCTTCGAAAACCCTTCATCTCAAAATGATCAAGTCACCCTCGTCATTGGAGTAATACTATAGAGCATCTTCATGCTCATTGTCACTTGAGGAATGACCGTCTGGTAAAGGATAGAAGGTTGAGGGGTTTCAACCTCTTTTGCCAAGTCTTTCAGCCTTACTGACGTGACGCGCTAAATTGAAGTTCCCGCAGATCTGCAGCCCGCAACTGCTCATCCCGATGCCAGCTCACGATACAGGACTGTAAGGTGTTGCAAGTATTGTTCACAAAGCTGATGGCTTTGACTATGGCTTCGCTCCGGGGGACACCTTCACCAGAAGACCCAGACGCCCAACACACAGTGACAGATTTCCTGGACTACACCGAATACCTCCCATCCGATCTTGTTCGTTCCCTCACTTTGATTGGCAAACTCGACGAATCCTATCTCACTGCAGCCGACACTGTGCATGACCTGACAAAAGAGTATGGGGCTTTACCAACCACATCACCTACGAAGAAAGCGAAGCCTCAAGCACTTCGCAGCGAAATCTCCCATAACCTGGACCATGCGATCAGCTGTCGCGAGTCATCATATGGCGAGGCGACGCGTTTGTACGAGATGGTAGATCGACACTACCATCGCTTGACTAGCATCATCACCAAGCTCCATGCTCTTCCCAAGCCGCCTTCGAGAGACCCTACACCCGTCCCAAGATCTCCGCAAGCAGTCCGCAAGACTCCACCTCCTCGCATCACATTACGGCTCGATGGAGCTCGGTCCGCTGGAAGAGGAGGGTCAGCGCAACCTCTTAGACGGCATCGAAAGAAGATATTCACGGTTCCTGGTGAAGTGCTCCCACCTCCAAACCCAGATTCCCCAGCCGTCTTCACAGACTCAGATTGGGAGTCCGCTATCCTTTCGCCCCCACCTATAGCCACTTCTCGCGTTGGAGGCTCGCGAAAGCCCGTTCGGATCAGGCCACCGAAACCTCCAAAGATTCCTAAGCTGAAGGTGCCGAAGGCTCCTAGACCTCCAAGACCGCCCGGTGCAATGGGAACGAATGTACATAGCTCAGTTGCTGGGATTTCTACGAGCAACGCTCTGTCACTCCTGACTCCTCCACCACCAGATGCTAAGCCGGGTAC
Source organism: Lecanoromycetidae sp. Uapishka_2 (assembly GCA_035521555.1). Lineage (NCBI taxonomy): Eukaryota > Fungi > Ascomycota > Lecanoromycetes > Lecanoromycetidae sp. Uapishka_2. Next base: position 19,001 of record JASZXT010000367.1, read on the forward strand.
TAAGCATCAACCTTGGCTACGTCTCACCGAATGGGAGATGGCAAAACTGCGCAAGAGGATGAAGAAAAATGCGATATGGACACCTAGTGAGACGATGATTAGGCGTGAACTATCCATCGCTGGTCGGGGCCCGGATAATTACAAGAAGTCACTGCAGAAGGCTAGAGACACAGGGGAAGACTTCATTGACGATGATAATATTGCGGCTACTGCGGACCCTTCGAGACCACTCGCACCTGGCGAAATAAGTGCAACTCATTTAGGACTCCAGGGAATGACTCTTGAGAATAGGGGAATGAAGTTGAACGAAGCCAAGAAGCAAAAAAGGGAGATATTAGCTCGTGAGCGAGCAGCAGAATTAGAGAACGAAGCTCAAAAGCTGGGTAGCCTTGGATCGACGTTCAAGGAGCTATTCTCTAAGCCTCCTGCTCTAGCGCCAGCTATCCCAAACCCTGCACTTGCCATGCTCAAGGTCAAGGATACTCCAAAATTGAAGACTTCGCACAATGAGAAGCCTACAGAAATCACCAAGACTCCAGCAAAGAAGAGGAAACATGAAGAAATCCCGAAGCCAGATGTCCCTCCGGAGCCCCTTGAGTCTACAGCTTCGCCAGTCAAACACTCTATCAAGAAGCGTAAGACGACACATATCAAACCTCCGCCACTGACCGTCACTACGAAAACAGTAACAACAACCGTACCTCTGGCTGCACCCGCGCCATCACCATCAAGGCCGTCACGACGCTCTACGCCTGCAACTCCTGCAACTCCCGTTATGGCAGCCCCTGAGAAGCCCAAAGCAGTCACAACACCTAAGGACAGAGCGACCGCAACATCCTCACGGCCGCGTCGGATCTCCCTAACACTGAAAGCTCCTGCTGAGCCACCGCTAGAACCTATCTTGGCCTCACCACGCACTGCTACTCGTCCGTCCACACGCCGCTCATCTGTTGGTCAGTCCCCAACAACCAGCACCCGCGACCAGCCTAGTCGCAAGACTCGATCACCTGCTCCACCGCAAACTTCAGCGTCAGTCGTCACTGCTGCTGGAAGACGTAGCAAGCGTCCTGCGCCTGGTCCTATTGTAGAGGCTGAGGATGGTGGTGCTGCAGTGAGTATAGGAAAAAGACAACATGCACCTAAAAAGCGTGGGGCTATGGCTGCCGCAAACGAGAAGAGGACAGCTGAGGACATGAAAATCGAAGACAAGGAAAATGCCACGAAAGCGACTGAGGCATTTGCGGGTGACGATATCGATCCAGATGAGCCGCGCTACTGCTTGTGTGGCGATGTCAGCTACGGAGATATGGTTGCGTGCGAGAACGACAAGGTGAGTCGGTTTTTATCGAGGCCCACTTACAATGCTAATAGGTCCGCAGTGCGAACGAGAATGGTTTCACTTCGCGTGCGTGAGGTTGACAGAATCGCCCCCACGAAGGCAGAAATGGTACTGTCCTGAATGCAAAGTGACGATGAGCAAGAAGTGAGCCCAAAGCGGTGATTTCTATGAGTATGTATTATGACGATAACAGCTTGCATGCATGTAAGAGAGGGTATGCATATTAAACATGCGCTTGGTCAACTGAACCATTGATTGTATCTTCCTCTAGCTACATATCACTCAAAGACCCTGCAGCAGCTAAGGAGATTTTAGCCGCCAGGTCAAGCAGATATAAGTAGAGCTCAACGCTGCCAATGCACAATTTCCACTGATGTCCAGGCTTGGTCTCAAGATGAATGACATCCTCATATACCAGCGTGATCGTTCTGAGCAGTAATTGGAGTTCGTGACCCATACGTGACTAATTCTCCCATTCGTAACGCTTGTATGAATATTCAGTGGCTCTTGCGGCTGTAAAGTAAGTTCCGATGCGCAATCTGCTGCCCAAGTAATGGCTGTTTTATGGTCAAATTGAACGAAGACTGGTGGCTAGGGTTTGTCACTCAGGCCTGCACGCCTTGCTATTGCGCAAGGAGCTGCCTACTCTCAGCATAGCACCCTCCCATATGCGCTCCACTGATTCCGATATTCCAGAAATAGAACGTCTACATTTCTCAAAACTACTTTGAGCCAGTGTATCAAAGAAGTACGATGATACGAATGTCAGCAAGGGATCTTCTCGTAAAATTCCAGACTCTTGGACTTCATTGAACTATCGAATGGATCACCATTTCCTGGTGCGAAATTTCCATTTGGTGAGGACACTATATCGCTGGAGGGAGACACCATGTAGTGTTCTACTGACTTCAACATATTGAGGTGAGCTAAGCATTTCTCATGGCTGTTGTATGCTTTGCTCCACATGTACGACACACTCTCGGACTTCACGGATGCCTTTCAATGGCAGAGGCTGCAGTACAAAAGGCGCAAAACGACATGCTTCGAGACTACAGTGCGCACTTTACTTCTCGTGATTCTCAAAGGTGCCATCTATTTATTGGGTACCTCAACGTGCAAATGACGTATTCAAACGTGAGGCGGTTACAGAGTACACTGATTTGTTCATGCATACTTCGATACACGATAATTGTGTGGTTGAAATGTATAAAGTAACAGGCGAGCGGCTCGGCTTGCAAGTCTACCAGGATACGATGCAGGCATGTTAAGATTAGGGCACGGATTTTTATGTGGCGTGGGAGTTTGAGATGGGTCCTGTCAATGTTGGACCACCAGGCCTAGATTATTCCAAGGCGTTTCGTCTGCAAGTAATGCCGTTTTACCTGCAGGGAACCCCCAATAGCTGCAAGCTACGTATCCCAAGGACACTCTGGCGAAAGCAGTCATGTCCGATAGAGAACACCATGTTCAGCTGAAGTCTTGTACTGTTCAACAACTCTTGAGCCTCACCTACTGGCTCAGATCAAATCGTCATTGTTTGTTAGACTGTGTACCGGAGATTGAAGTAATCTCTTTAATTTCTTCGTGCCTAAATTATCCTTGGATCGCTTCAGACCGGCCCCTTAGTCTCTTTAGCCTCTCTACTAGCCTAGTCGTTATTAGCCTAGTCAGGTACCACGGTACAAATTACCAAATTACGGTTCGGATTGCTTGGCAAGCCGGCACCCCTCCACCCAATAACAATTTCCACCACCTCAATTTGGCCCTTTTTGTTATTCTGATTCTGTCAACGTCAACCTTACGCCAGATTATACCATTGAGCAGGCACGCCCGAGCTGTCGGCGCTGTCGTGCATGCAAGAGTCGGCAGGTGGATAAGGGAGAAGGTTAGGGGAAGGTCCAGCAGTGTTGGCATACGCATCAGTATCCGGTCGCAATCCAAGGGGTCTCTCATATCTCCTTGACAACAGCTCACGATACCGGCAACACCACGCTCCCTACGCATACCATACGCAGCAGCTTTTCGTTATTTTCCGCAGGATACACAAATTACAATGATGCGAACATAGAACACAGGTTGGTCGCCCGGAGTGCAGGATTGTGGCTCAAAAGGCGTTGTGGGAACTGACTATGAATAGAACCATCAGTTTTAATAGTCGGTCTATGACTGGCAGCCACTCATTACAGACGCATACAATATATCACACGCTGTCGAAGCTGATCTTTGACTGCAAGAAGCGATTACGTCCGCGCAAAGACGACGTACCATTCCAGGAGAAGCACCCACAGTCCTTTGAAAATCCCCGTCAATCGAAACAACACATACCGCAAACGGCATACAAAACTCATACATTTTCTACTATCACGATCATTCAAGCCTCAATGCTTCTTCTTCTACCCTATTATTCAAATCAAAATTTTAATCATCGTTATCAGCAGGACAACTGCTAATAATAACTTTCGTCTTGACAACACCAAAATACCTTTTCGTAGCTCGGATTGAACTTCCAATGGAGCATCCTTTCAAGCGGCGGAAGCTGGAACTAGGCGGCAATCAACCAGCTCGACACTATGGCTTCAGATTTGGCAGAGGGAGGAGTGGCAGTCTCACGGAGAAAAAAGAAATCGAAAGGATCGTCGTGCCACAGAATGAGCTCCTTTCTCACGAGGACCAAGCTTTTGATACTCTTCTACGATTTCCTCGACAAAAGATCCAGCAGCTCTACGACCCACTCAAGTCGTCTGAGAGTGGACATGGAAGTCTTCAAACACGTGGACTTGTCCCAACCAGCAACACAAACGTTCCAGCTCAAGCCAACAATGTCGTTCGAGCCGCAGCTCAGCCAATTTCCACGGTCGTCAATGTCGCGGTCAGCAATGGAGAAGACATTGTCTCTAATGTGGTCGTGCCATTGGCATCTACACCTGTGGCTATACCTGGTTTCAGCGATTTGACAATGTCTCCCATTGCGGCGCCTTCTTCTACCAACGAGAATCCGCCGACCGCAAACAAAGTTGATTCTAGTCCTGGAGATGTCACGCCTCCTGCAGCTTTGGCAGCCTCAATCGCAAGAGCTATTGCTCTACAGACACAGCAAGCTATTGCTCACGAACTTGACGCTCTGCCCCCAGGACCAGCTTCTTCTGCAATACCAGAGAATAGAGCTGCAGCAAGCCATGTTTCCATGGCTATCAATGTTCCTGGGTCTTCTCAGCAGGTGCTTTCATCGCCATCGACGCCTATACCATCCACACCTCAATCATCGAACAGCCCTTCATCCTACTTCTCGCCCTCACCGGCATCGGTGTCAACATCTTCATCGCCTACCTCGAACCCTCCTACGCCATCCCCCACCCTCAGTTCTAGTCATTCGCAGATGACTTCAAGTAACAACTCCACCACATCAGTCACCTCATTATCGGGTTCTGGCATCTCTGCGTCTATGAGCATGACTAGCCTGAACTCAGAAGCCAGTGCCCTTTCCGCTTCTCTGTTCGCGCAGGCTTCTGCATCGCAAGCATCTCTTAGTAGTGTGAATGCTTTAGCAGCCTTGCTTTCTGGATCACAGACCTCTAGTGGTTTTGCAACAGCCACCCGGACCAGTGAAGATATATCTAGTATTACATCCGGACAAACATCCTCTTCAAATTCACTTACCCTATCAGCATCCTCGCAAATTTCGCAATCATCTACTTCCACTCCATTTCCATCTACTACTACTTCTGGCTTAGGTGTCGGTGGATTTGGTGGTCCTAGCAATACCGGCTCAACATCTTCGCCAACTTCAAGCTCAGGTGCAGGATCTGGAGGTAGCAGTGCACTTGCTACGCCTCAGATCGTTGGGACCGTTATAGGTGGAGTAGCTGGTTTAGCCATGATACTTTTTCTGATCCTGGCCCTCTTTCGTTGGAGGCGGAAGAAGATGGGCCAGCGGAGGAACATCTCACCACCCATTCCTCAGACATTCGGTCCAGGGGGCGTCCCACAGACAGGCACTATGACACAACGATCGAGCACTGCGCCTATTGCTGGAGCCGGGTTCTTTGGTCGTTTGCGACCTGTTTCTTCTCAGACTGCAGCTACAGCAGCCACAACCGAAACAGCCCCTAGTGAGCGAGGCTTTCAAAAGCTATCTGGGAGGAAACTTACATCAGTCCTACACTCTCGGGGCGATGGCTTCAATGAACCCGTTGCTGCCGCAGGTCCTTCTACGGCGGCTGCTGGACCCAGCGACAGAGGTGTCACGCCTGGCCAGGGTCCCATCGCCGGCCTCGCACCTACTCAACGTCCATCTCCCCCTCACTCGTTATCGGGGTCTTCCTTTTACCGCGATTCGCAAGGCTTCTATGGCGGCGTAGTTCCAGCGAATGATCAAAGTCAGATGACTGAGACATCCAGTTCTCCGTCTTCATCGCCCACGTATCCTGCTCCATTAGCGATTGGTGCTCAAGGCGCTCAAGGTCGCGGAAGCCCTTCCGGCCGTGGAGGAGAAGCGTTGAACATGCGACCTGGTCCTGCTCGCACACCAATAATCAATGAGCCTGCTGTGATCCCGAATCGTACCCCATCTCGCGCTACACCCCCAGGGCGACCTGTGCGCAATGCTCCACCGCCCATCACAGATTTCCCTCGGGTGCGTGACGGACTTGGACGCAGTCACCCTTCGCAGGATGGTAGTCGGGGGTCTAGGTTCCGGGAAGACACCACACCGCCTTGAAGTCTTGGACACTCGTCACCTTCTTCACTTCCACTGTTAATATTCAGATTATCAGCCCTTGGACAACCCTTGCTGGCCGAGCTTTCTTGTGTATTTATCAATACCTTGCAATAATCCACGGAAGAACATTAGCGATTTCTTCAACCACGGACGACCTTTTATCGGTCGCTGTATACTAATACCGGGACTTTCAAGAGTCTTACGCCATGTTTTTCGTTGACGGTCATCTAATGAAGGAGAGGTTCCATGTTTCTATGTGCTGATCAGTGATCTATCGGACGTGTCACCTTTTTCGTTCGATACCCTGCAGCACTTGAGCATCTCCAAAAGCGTCATTGGTGAATCACATTCAATGTACGCAAATGTCGCCATACCACATGATCATAAGGTCTGCTTCATCCTCTTCGTATGTCGCAGGCTATTACAAACTGTCGGCTTCTTGCCAGTGATCTAAGCTGTGGTGGGACATCGGAGTGTTCCAACAGGGAGCTTGTCAGATCCGCATTGTATCATAATCAGGGTACGCGTTCATCGCGTTCTCTCAGGAAAAGGGGTGAAAGTTCGTGCTGTGTGGTACCACAGCCTTTTGTGTCTAGCTAGATACCATGCCGCGTGTGTTACAATGAAATCAATTAAGTCAATCAACGTCCGTACTTGCTCTTTTTACATAGGCTCCTTAACATCACATCATTACTTACGTCTCAGGGAAGGACAGCTTTCTCGTGGAGGCTCCATGGGTTTAATTATATTTCTCGGAGATTACCAATCAACGAAACATTCGAGACATCCCACTTACGTTTCCTAGACGTTACTCGACCAAGAGATTCTTGACGCATATCTAGGCGATAATGGGCTACAAAGCCGACCAGAATCCATTTCCGTCGACTTATCGTCCTAGCAATCAACGCTCACTACCAGAACAAGCCCAGCCACCCCTCACACAGCGCGGCCC
>JASZXT010000368.1:0-26008 GCA_035521555.1 Lecanoromycetidae sp. Uapishka_2
GTGCTGTTGGGATGCGGATTGAATGTCTTTATTAGATGTCATGTGTGGCATGAATGAAATGGAACTTCAGCTAGACTTTCGTGCGGAGTGAGATTCATAACTCAGGACGAATGAAGACTTGAGTCATTTTTGAAAGCGATGGTCTGTGTCTTGGACCATGGCTACTCCGCTCTCTCCTTTTAGCTATGTGTCATTATCCTGGGAGGAGTGCAGAGGTCGAAAGTACTCATTGGGTGAGATCTCCCATTTGCAGCATATGTCTTAGATAGTGTAGTGTAAATGTTGCGCTGAGATACAGTCAATGCGTCATACGAGTAAATGCATGCATCGCCTATGTCAATATGACACAACCCATATCAATTGTCCATGATCCCCTTTTAAGTTGCACCTCACAAATACCCTTCAGCCGCGCCTCGCTAAAATTCATCATGCATATCGAGTGTCCATCTCTACGCCATTTTTCTTCATGCCATTGCTCCCAGTGCATTCACCTGTCATGGACCCTCTCCAACACCACTACAGCTCGATATCAATCCCCATATCCAGGCTAGCAATGATCTCATCGTCCATATTGCGACTCCCAAGCATCGGCATACCCGAGGCCGTGAAAAGCTGCGGTGGGCTGGGAAAAGCACGCTTCGTCTCCTCTGGCTTGGGTGCAGATTTAGCAGTGGCTGTGGGTGTTCCAGATCGACTGATGTCACGACTGCTGACCTGTTGGCCAGCACGGTGAGGAGTAAGGCCCGCATTGACGTCGTGATGAGTCTTAGCATAAGTCTTGACACGAGCGAAAGGGTTCTGGAGCGCTTCTCCACGTTGGACAGCTTCGCGCGCAAGCCTCTCAGCCTTGCGTTCTGCAAGCTGAGCCTTGCGAACATCTTCCCGATTTGCTTTGCGGTTGCGGATATTGAGTTCCGCCAGACGATCCTGTTGGCTGGGCGCGGCAGGAGCAGTAGGCTGGGCTTGGGCGACCGCGAGAATGGTGCCGTACATAAGTTTTGGCCCGTTCAGGGCTGCTAGCTCTGCATCGCATTTGGCGATGGCTGCTTCGTCTTCATTCTCCACGGCTGCCCGACGGCGAGTGTTGATAGCCTCACGCTCGTAGGCTGAGCCTGTCCGCAAAGCGCCCGATCGACGAAGCTTCTCCTGAAGTTCGGCCTCAGTAAACGTATGTTTCATAACAGCCTCAACGTCCAAGATCTTTTGCTGGAGGAAGCGTTTGGTTGGAAGCTGCTTCCCTGCGTCCTCCATAGCGTTTCCATAGTTGGCGACCTCGGCCTGTGTGTGTCAGTACAGCATTAGTAGTAGCAGATTTGTCGACGTACTTCAGTGACACTCGAATTGGAGATACCGTTGAAATGAAACTCTTTTGGAGAGCCGTCGATGACGAGCATGGCATGTTGATTAGTGACGAATTTCTTGCCATTTTTCTTCTCCATGGCATAGTCAAATCCTTCCTTCTCGATAATGTCTGCACCGTGTTAACGAAGCCCATCCTTTCATTCATACGGGCATTACCTTTGATCAATACCATTTTGTAGGTCATCTGGCCGTTCTTGCTCTCGGCCAGTGGGATGCGAACGAAACAGTCTCTAACAGCTTCGCCGAAACCAGGATAGAAGCAGTAATCAGCGAACAAGTTACGGGGTAGTGTCGCACGGCGAACATCAGTGTAGTCGGCCTTGGGCTCCTTGCGGATCCTGTCTTCATCCACCTTGGGCTTTCCATCATCCCATTCAACCTCGCTCTCTCCGTCAGCATCGGCGCTGGAATATCGGGTGTCACTAGAGCTTCGGGCACGACGATTCTTGCGATCTGCTGCCTCAAGACGACGTTGCTTGTCGCGAATGCCTTTTTCCTCACGTTGACGCTTGTATTCTTCGATGGCATTGGACGTTTCTCCGACTTTGCGCCCGCCAAGTGTCGTCTTCTGACGAGAGCTCTTACGGTTGCGAGGACTGTCTTCCAGATCCAAAGCTTTGCGCTTTTTGTCGCCTGCCTTCGCTTCTTGCTTCTGACGTGCTTCTAGTAGACGACGAAGGTGTTGGTTTTGAGTCTGCTGTTCTAGCAGTGCGGCACGCTCAGCGAGAAGAGCTTCGCGCTCGATCTCCGAAAGCGACATGACGTGTTTCTTGTCCTTCTCAGAATAAAACTTATTGTCAACAGGGAACAGAGGACCACCAGTAGCCCCCTCGTCCACGGGGGAAGAGTCTGAGTCGGACTCCGACATTGGTGCGGATTGCAGAGAATTAGGAGACGCTGGCGTTGAAGAGCTATGACAAATCATTAGCAATGTGGCAAGAAGCGTGTGTCACCGACATACGCTTCGCCATCTTCTTCGGAGTCATCTTTGCGTGTCTTCTTCATGGCTTTGTTGTTGCCTCCACGTTTTGTAGAGACTCTAGGAGTCGAGTTGCTCCCTGTCGCAGCTGGTTGAGATACTTCGATTGACGGAAGTGGTGACACGGCTTTGGAAATGGTGGGCTTGGTGTCTTCTTCATCGGAAGAGTCGCCCCCTGCGAGGGCGAGGAGCTCAGCATCCTCAACATCCATCTTGGCACGGGGTGGGTCTTTTGTGTTATTATATGATCAGAAGGTACGAAGCCCGCTTCGTGTAACAAATTAGTCTATCAAAGACGTGAATGAATGATAATCGCACTATTATACAAAAGGTGATTGGCAGAAATCGAAAAGGAAGCGAAAGCGCAAGCGGATGTGGATATTGAAGTTGAAGTTGATGTGGAGAAGTCTGACAAGTTGGAGGAATTGTAGGGGTAGTAGCTGACAGAAGCCGATAAATTGTGGAGGCTGGTGTTTCGCGTAAAGATTGTGAGCAAGTGAATAGAACAATAGACCATGAATGGAGTCACTCTACGGAGTATTCACCAAAAGTCGAATGGAATCGGGGTCCACTTTGCCAAGGCCGACAGCCGCCCCGAGCGCCCCGCCGCCCGCGTGGAAGATCTTCGGGTCAATCGATAATGATGAGCTCGATGTTTAGTGGTTTGGAAACATAATTTATTCACCAACGTACATAGGCCACATCTACTTTGAAAGGAGAGAGTTTCCTCTTTTGATATTGCTATCTTTCTTCTAAGGTACCTCTTTCAATAATGAACGCAGCAAAGGCCCTTCGATCACTCTACAGACAATCACTCCACCATCCTCCCATCCTCGACTTCCTTCTTCCCAGCTTCACCCACTCACGACAAAGCTATGCCCCAATCACAACATCCTCTGCCCCTCCAAAGACAGAACCCACAACCAAATCTCTCGATTCAAACACCACTTCCAAGCGGCGCCGTCCCCTCTCCAAAGAGCAACGCAAATTCCTAGACTCCGCCCTCCGCGTCAACCAAGCCGGCGAGCTCGCCGCCACCTTAATCTACACCCACCAAACCCCTCCCATAACCCGACAGCACCCTCACCTGCGCCCCTTAATGACACACATGTACTCCCAAGAAGCTGGGCACTTTTCCACATTCAATGCCTTGCTAGCAAAACACCGCATACGCCCTACTGCATTCTACCCTATCTGGACAGCTGCGGCTAGTATATTGGGCTGGGGGACGGGATTGATGGGGAGAGAGGCGGCAATGGCGTGTACGGAGGCGGTTGAGACGGAGATTGGGGGGCATTACAATGGACAGGTGAGGGTGTTGCTGGGTTGGGTGAGGGAGATGGAGGAGAGGGGCGAAGAGGTAGGGGAGGAATTGAGAGATTTGGTGGGGACATTGAAGCGGATTAGGGATGAAGAGTTGGAGCATCTGGATGAGGCGGTGGGAGAAGGGGCGAAGGAGGCGAGGCCGTACGAGTTGTTGAACAGAGTTGTAAGAAGTGGATGTAAAGGTGCTATTTGGATTAGTGAGAGGGTATAGAGCTTTCTAGACAGTCCAAACGTATTTACGGGGCAATGAAGCAGTTCTCAATGATGCTGATGCATCATCCACTTTCTCTCCCTAACCTCGCCGCTACCCCTACAAAGTCCTCCGCATTGACGACTTCTGTGCTGCCGTATACAATCCTCCTTCTGGGTCCACCAGCTCCTTGCACGGCGCTCGTCCGCTTAGCCCAATCCTGCAAGTTGCCGTACTCATCCATACTCCCACCCCCAACGGTGAAGACGATAGCTTCACTGAAACCCTGCCTCCTTTGCCCAAACGTTGCATTAGAGCCGGGAGCAAAACCACCTGGTGCGCCCTGTTGCCGCGAGGATGGTGCACCAGGCATGGTTCCTCGAGCGTTCGCTGACCGTGGATCGAAATAAAGATAATCTTCCGTTTTTGCGATAGCTGAGGACGAGGCTGAAGCGGGATCCATGAGAGACTCAACGATCTTGGTTATCGTGATATCCTTGTTGGCAGGAAGGAAGTTCTTGACACCAGAGATCAGGTTTTCGAAGTTCGAGCTTAGAGCACCAGCACCAAGACGGTCGGTCAGACGGTTCGACAGAGAGGAGAAGCCGCGAAAGAGATTCGAGTCCGTGGCCTGCTGGGTTGGAGCAGAAGGAGCAGAGGTCATCATAGTCATACGGGTTTCGTCGCGGACTCTCTTGACGTATACAAGGGCTGTGATATCGGCCCCGGAGCGTGTGAGAGCCTCTTCAAAGCGATCCATCTCGGTTCGAGACACCTCTTGTTCAGTACTAAGGAACCAGATAATGAAGAGACGAAGTTTATCCAGAGGCTCCTTGCCTTTTGCCGCATCGTCAAGGAGTTCTAACATCTGTGCCTTCGTTTGCTTGGTGATGTTCTCTTCTATCTGAAAAAAGTTGTCCAGTTGTCGGTCCTTGATCTCCTCTAACAGCGCACTTGCAATATTCACATGCATGTCTAATATCGCTTTACGTTCTCGCAATTCTGGGAGCAATGTGATGGCAGCTTTGAGAAGGGAGGCTGAGGAGCCGGTCTCATTTAGATCCTCGATCGAGGACACGCCCGTCTTCCTTGTTACCTCACTAGCATCGTCCTTGTATTTCGTAAGCTCCATATCGATGTCCTCTGCAACCTGAGGGAAGGGAATCGCGGCGTTCCTGGCCCAAAAGAAATCGTTTGCGTTTAGATCATATGACCGCTTTATCTTGCCTTTGCTGGGATTGTCCGCATCCACGAAAGATTCCATAGTAATACGGTTCAGGTGCATCTTCAAAACGTCGTGAACAAGAGATTGGTATGTCCAGGAGTGCGAGAGCATGGGTATCAAATCGACGTTACGGTCTACAATGACCAGGACAGGTCTTGACGAGGGCGTACCAGAAGACGATGACGGTCGCTGGCCATGGCTTGAGAAGAGGTTGTCTTTTGAATTTAGAATGTGATCTCTTAATTTACGGTCCAGCTTCGCCGCTATCATTTCCGCCGGGCCCCCTTTTGGACTTCGAATGATTGGTATGGAGCCTACGTGACATTAGCTCGTGTTCCGCCTTCAATCTGAAATGTCGTTACCCATTGTGACCACCACGCTAAATAGGCCGCTCACTGTCCTATCCACCAACGCATCAATTTCTTCATCTGTGGCCTGCGCACTGTTCAAGGCCCAGTACGTATCTTTGCCCATGCCCAAGCTAAATAAGTCCGGCTCACCCACAATGAAGTTCAGATACTGGTCGTACATCTGTGCTACACTCTCAGCTGTCCCAGCCTCTGCGATTTGCGCAGCAAAATCCTCCATTAACGGCCGTGGTATTGACGAAAGAAAATTTATGTATGCATCCGCATAGAGACTTTTAGAGAGATCGGCATTGACGAGACTAAGGTTGGCTGCGGTAGGCTCGAGGAGGTAGAGTACTGGAACATCAGGTATGGGGTAACGCTGAGCGTTGATATTTCTGAAGCAGTCAGCTTCAATACCCATGACCGAATTGCTGATATGCGAACAGATGTATTGTGACCCCAAAGCCCCGAAGATCATTGACTCTCAAAATACTACTAATAACATCTCGGCCTAAGTCATCAAAGACCAAGACCTTCCATATTGGATCTCCCTCTGAATTCAGGACTGGTGTCGATTGAGGTATAGCTCCATTGGGGGCGACTTGGTCATGCGCGTTTAGAGAATTTGTGGGCGGCGAGTGATTGAGGTTGAGTATCTTCCCAATGGAAGCTATGTAGAAGTTAGTATGCCATCTTCTGTTCCAGCTCAACTGCTGGTAGGCCTACCTACTTGCCGATCTCGAAGCGTCTGCTGGTGAGGCGCCATATTGTGATTTCACTGCTAGGCGTAACAGTAATACATATCAGAGACAGTATTTCAAGACTTTGAGATCACCTGTTTGGAGGTTTTCTAGGTCGAAAAGGTATATTTGTTTGACCTTAGGCATAATTCTCGCACTGATGTCCAATGTGACGGGCCGATCTTGAGCGCTAGCACTAGCGTCCGTTTTCAATTTCTTTGCGGAACGACGTCGCGCTTTGTTCTGCGACTCACCTCCTTCCTTCATCCTCCATCATTCCCCAACCCATCCTGGAGCAACCTAGATCGCTCTTTAGACGATGAGCTTCTTCAAGTACTGATTGAGTGACTGTATGAGCTTTCTAGAGAGGAGGCGAACTGTGTTGGAGAGGTGGAAGGCGTGAGGTATTACGTGGTGTACAACACGGGAGACTGGGCGAAATCTCTCACAAGTCAACGGCACTCTCAAGCCCAATCTTCTCTCTAAAAGCGAGCATTGTCGTGCCGCGAAGTCCTCGGTTTGAAGTGTTATGTCCAATTAACCCCACCAAGTACCAGTGCCGTCAACACCTAAAGTTGCCCTTTGTCGGCATTTACACTACCTTTCTCTATAGCTTGAACTTTCAGCTCATAGCTACGGACAATCTACTCTACTGCAACAAGGCCCTCAAATTCACCAAAAGCTTGAAAGAAAATTTCCGATCTCAGCAGGCACCCGTATTCATTCTTGCTGCCGCCTTACTACATTGGGCATCGCGCGCTCACTAGCGTCAAAGTTACGGAATATTTTTCCTCCGTTAAGGCTGAGTGACTTGGTACTTTCAGATGGATGCAAGACAGCAAGGCCAGGGTTATAGTGGAAGTGGTCCACCACAAGGCGGAGGCAATTATTCTTTTAGCGGAGTGCAAAATGATGCCTTCAGTAGTTTTGTTCATACAGACAATGATTCTGTATTTGATTCTTCATGGAATGCCCAAACCTATCCAGCTCAGCAGCAGGCTATGAATGACTTCGACCAAGGAAATCAAAATTGGCAACAAAACTCCTACCAATCATCAAGCTTGATACCTCTCTCAGATTATGGTGCAACAACACGGAATTTCAATCAGTCGTACCCAAGAAGTCCCGCTTCCTTCGATTACGGCTTCATCCCGAACCCAAATCCAGCCTTTTCGCCATCAGATTACGAAACTCCTCTGGGTTACAGTCCACTTCCTTTAGACAACAATGGCCAATATGACTATTCTGGACAGCAAAGCCTTGACCAACCCCATCATGAGACGATTTCGCCGTCAGCTTTACAGAGTTATCCCGATTCTTTCCCTTCAATTCAAGGGGAGGACATACGCCAAGTAAGCAAAATATATCATTTGCATTCAAACAAGATCTTCCCTGAGTGTAAGGCTAACCTCAGTCATTTCCAGGGTCAGCGATTTGGTCAGTCCTTGCCTGTGCGGCGAGCTTCGGCTAGTGGAACAGGTTTGACCACTCCACAAGAATGGATTACCCTATCTTCCGCAACGCCAGATTCGATCAATGCTAAAGGCATGCACATCAAACCTACTGCAGGATTGTCAAATGCGACAAAGTCTGTCCGTGTGGATGGTTTTACCTTCGTCGGGAGCGGCGATATAGCTTCGACTGCCACCAAAAGTACGAACAACAACTTCTGCCTCTACCTTTGTAGAATAAACTGTGCTAACAAAGCTATAGCTGTGTTGGCCAAATTTAGGAGGAGAAGGACTGTCAAAGAGATTAGGAGTCTCCTCCAACTAGGTTAGCGCGCTTCCTGCTCGTGACTTCCCTTGCGTTCGCTCACTAAGCGTGGTCTAGAGAAGGGCAGCGATCCTTGGCATCGTGATCGAGAGCCATTGCTCAAGAAACTCAGAAAGACAGAGACCCAGCTGGCTGGTCCCCGTTCTGCTAACGCGTCGCATTCTCGGTCTGGTTCAGTAGCCGAATCAGCTTCCCCTACTGAGACATCGGACTCAGATTCAGAGGATGAATCCGGATACTATTCTGAATCTGATGTAGAGGTAGAGCCAGAAGAGCCATCTCCTCTTCCTGCGACTCGCCCAGCAGACCCCAACAAAGCTGTCGAATATGACATCATCAAGGCAGTATGGGCGAGAAAGAGCGTGGCATTATCTAGCACCATCATCCGCACAGCTCTTCCTGAGTATTGGGATATCTTTAAAGGCATTCGTGACAAGTGGAAGGCTAAAGCTGCCTCCCTACAGACAGCAATCGAAAAGAAGGATCAAGCCAACATCAAGGCATATGAGCGTCGCGTTCAGGAGCAACGTCGTCTCTTAGAGTCCTGCATTCAGTTGACCTTGAAACATGGTCATCCAGACCTCATCGAAAAGTACGTGTTCATCTCCATTACCTTATCACTAGCGTCTTCCTTCACTAGCATCCATCTTTCGAGTTCTAAGATTATGGGCCACGCCGAGTGAGTTGCATTCATCGTTTGTCCAGTCTCAGTGAATGCGGATTGGGCCGCAGTCAATACTCTGAAATCGTCGAAACGAAACAAAAGGAATTAGTGGTATATGATCTAGTCACATAATGTGGCTCTATGGTGATTATGTTGTCTTCGGGCATTGTTAGCTTCGTAGTAAGCCTTGAATCATAGCATGATATGAATCTCAACGACAAAATGTATGGGTCCAATAAAGGGTTTCACGTCGAGTTGCCCAATGTTGGCTAGCAGAGCTCGATGGTCATTGGACGCAGTTATGTCGGGCCAAGGCCATACACCAATGCTATAAGGCTACGTTCGCTATTTGAGCTACTGAGTTCACTACAATTTTGGCATATTGGAATTTATGAACGCCTGTCGTGGGGTCATGTATCGTGTGCAATGACTGATTGAATCTCAGACTAGGGGAGAATCCTGCATTCATACTCGTCTTCTACCAGTTTCTTGCGGATAGGTTGAGAGAAAGCGAATATTCCGGCAGCTTCGTTGCCAGCATTCTCGAAGTAAGTACCACGAAACTACTTCTTTATTAGTACGATTGTTAATTGCTGCTAGCTTATGACTCGTTGTTCGACGATTGACCAAGCTCTTCTGGACAAAACAAAAATGGACAAAGTGTTAGCGAGACTTGTGAAGCGGGGAGACGATGACGGGAAGAAGTTTGCTCAGAAGGTATTGGATAATGCTGCGGAGGTCTCGAAGCAAAAGACGACAGGCGCAAAAGTCGTGAAAACGGAGCCTTCAGATGGCGCCACAGCGAAGGCCCAGAAAGAACGCTCTCCTACACCTCTCACAAAGGACATTAAGAAAGATCAGCCCGTTGTTAGGAAGCCTTCATCCGTAGTTAACAAACCTTCGAATAGTGCGACAGCATCCAAACTCGCCAGAGCTGATGCTCGTCAATCAGCAGCCAAAACAGATGCAAAGACACTGGGAAAGAATGCGGCCACCGATGCTTCCGCTACCAAGATCAAAACAAACACTGTTACTGCCAAGCCTTCTGGTTTCTTCTCCGGCCTGAAATCTGCATCGAAGAAGCCTGGAACCTCCTCAAAATTAGAAGACGGTAAATCGGGGTAAGTACTGCATTCCATGAACTTCCTGACCCCAGTATCCTTGATTCATACTAATATTGTTTAGGCCCCGAGCTGAAGCTAAACCAGAACTCAAGGTAGAACCGCCTAAGCCCGCATTCTCCTTTGCGGCTACTATGGCTAGCTTGAACGCTCAGAAAGAAGCTCCACCGCCCAAGGCTGAGGAGGCACGAAAACCAGAAACACCAGAAGAGAAGCGAAAGCGGCTACGCAAAGAAGAGCGCCGAAAGCTACGCGTTTCTTTCAAAGCCGAGGATGATTTGGTTCAAGTTAGAGAATTTGTGCACGATCCTGAAGAAGAACTTAGTCACGAAGACAGTCAAGTTCGAGATGTCAGAGATAGCCGAGGCGAGGGGCAAATGCTGAAAATGCACAAAGATCTCGAGATTGACGATGAGGAAGATTATGAGCCGCCTGATGAGATATCGCTGCCAGAGTGGCACGACCCTCTACGTATGTTTGGCCTGATCTACAATTTCTAGTTTGGCTAACACTTTTTAGCAATTGATTTCAGTGTTCTTGGAGATACCGTCCAAGATCAGAACTTTACAAGCCGAGGGGGAAGAAATGAAGCCAAAAGCGAAGAGCGAGCAGTGCAGGACCAACGAGAGCGGACCACGCTTATGGTGATTTACACAAATCCCTCCGATATACCATCCTCACCTCGAGAACCATCAGCACCACACTCAGGAGATCATCTTATGGAGGAAACCTTTGGTATGCCAATTGAGGAATGGTTTACGGTAAGGCCACTTTTATTTGGTGCAATAGTAGAAACTTTCACTAACGGAATACCAGACACGACTGGCAGAGGTAAAGCAGCGTGCAGCTGCTCAAGCACAACCTCAACAAACCCCAGCTCCAGATATCAATGCGCTGCTTCGTATCATCAACAGCCAAAAACAGGCTGCACCACCACAACCAGTACCTCCCGTGTCTGCCCCCACAGATCTCGAAGCCATCTTCGCCCAGTTAGCCAATCAGAATCAACCCCGAGTCCCTCAGATGCAAATGCCTCAACAGCAGCAGCCTCAATTCAATCTTCAAGCAGCACTGGCGGGCATAGGCCAACCCGTTCCAGCTCAGCCCGCATATGGCGCGCCTCCCACCGCTCAAGTACCAGACATACAGGCAATACTCGCATCATTCGGGACTCAGCCTGCCCCGCAGGTACCACAGATGCAAGGTTTCGGCTACCCCAACCAATATCAAAGCCAGAACGGTAATGATCGTAAGCGACAATATGACAACGACAACGATGACTACGGTCGCAAACGCTCTCGGGGCGGTGATGATTCTAAGAAGAAGGTACGTTTGTTGAGATTGAACTTGAAGAATCTCAGGCTAAATGTTGTGACCAACAGTACTTCGGTCCACCACGCCTTCCTTGCAAATTCTGGCAAGAGGGTAAATGCCGGAAAGGTGATGAGTGCAACTATTTGCATGACCAGCCACCTCCATGAATCCTTGCTCGCGTGCTTCAGCCTCATCTCTCGGCTAAAGTCTGGTCAGTCGTGACCCTCATGCTCTGCTTCAAAATACCCTGCACTGGCGCATAGGGTCGGCGTATCGTTGCTCCGAGCTCACATTAGCGGCATGGCATCAGCGGCTCAGCGTCATTTTCCTGCGCTTTGAGCATTGTCTCCTTTCTTTCCGTACGAGTTTGAAATCAAGACTCATAACGTCGGCCAAGGCTGTACGAGACTATGAGCATTGTACATAGCTACCTACTTGCAATAGTCAATAAGTCATACCTCTACAGTCCGCTCAATTCATAGCTTGCACCCCACTTCTAAGATAGGAGAAACCCGTTGAAGATGGGTCATGAACATTTGAACGCGAAGAAGCTGATCTTAGTCTGCTGCCACGCCATTTGGCTTGGTGGACCAAGTAATGGCGAGGATGAAAGCGAATGGTAAGCTTTTTGATACTCACTCCATTCCCAGAGCCGCCTCCGGAAGAAAGGTAGTCAGAACCAGGCTGCCAATTTCGTGTGGATTTCTAATTTGGAGACTACTTACACCACCGTATTCCCACAGGGCAATTGAGCCTTTCCAAAAAGGCGAAACCCCTACATTCATCGAGCATATCAAAGCAGGCATCAAACTTCTAGAAGAGTCGCCCAGTTCCTTGCTTGACTTTTCCGGGTAAAAACATCCCTTTAAGCCACTATTTTGACTCATCACGACTGATTAGCGACAGTGGTGTCACCAAACGGGACAAGACCTTATTGAGTGAAGGGAACTCCTATCTGGTACGTACGTAAAGCTGTAAATTTGTCGTTCTACAATGCTTATATTGACGAATCCATCAAATCACAAAGATAGCATACTAAATATACATGCACAGGCTCTAGCGAACTCTCTATCCAACAACGCTACCTTGAACACCAACATGACAGCCGAAACCCAAGCCACAGACTCCTATCAAAACGTTCTCTTCTCGCTTCTCCACTTCTACCGACTAACAGGAGCATACCCTTCACACATAACAATTATCTCTCACGATTTCAAACGGAGGCGAGTTATGGAGTTGCATATTCCTGCTATTCGCGTGGGTTTCCTCTTCTAGGCTCTGCGTACTGTAATTTCTCGTGGCTTACTTTTCGATGAGTGCTGGAATCATTGTCTGTGCTGCTTTAAGGTTGCTAATCATGAGATGCTGCAGTGGCCAAGAGACAAAGTGACATTCATGGGTATTGATCCTCCAGAAAGTGTAACACCGAGGCGGGTGCTCGATGAGGGAGAGGCTTTGAGGGGATATGGTGTATGGAAGGAAGATACGTATGGTGTTGGGGCTGTTCTTGGAGCGAAGAGGAAGCAGAGGGGTTGGAAGGATAGTGAGCTGATCGATATAGGTAGGGGTGTGGAAGATGCTGTTAGGGGTTTGCTGGAGTGGCGAGGTGGTAGAACGGGGGTTGAGATATTTGAGGGGAGCTTGCCTTGGGCTGGAACAGACGCTTGACAGAGATCAGTGACTGGAATGTGTGCTTATACACAGTCTCTGATGCTGAATCTTATGTACAGGCTTCCACAACGGCTTGATTTCGCTTATGTAGGAGGCAGGAGCAAGAATATAATAAGTCAAAGAGACGTTTGACACACGAAGAGAAAGGAGCCACCCATTGTTTTCGCCGTCGCTTGTGCATGCACCAAAGAATCCAAAATGACGCTATGCTGACGCTATTAAATATCGACAAGATTGAAGGCAAATCACTCAGTTACTAGTCATATTAGCGCATGCCATCGCAACTAGAGCAATCAGTAGACTTACTAGATCTCCAAAGGCGCCAATCCATCGATACTATACAGCCAGTTCCCACCCTGTTCTTCTTTCGCCAACCAATCATAAGGCCAAGCCACCAGATGCCCTTGCACCATGCGCATCAATTCGTCAGCGTCGGCTTTACTGATGATATCATCGCTGGCATGGAATTCCCTTCTCGAGCTGCGGGTAGTGGCACGTCTTCGACGTTTTTGCGTGGAAGTATTGCGATTTAGGGCATCCGAGTAGCTTACTGCCGTCGGTGAGGTCGCCTTGCTTATACCCTCTGAGTCTAAGGTCATAGGGACTTTGATTTTGAGTTCGTTGGAAGTCCGCAGCGGGGCTTTCTCGTCAAGCATCGGCTCATTGATAGCGGTAGGTGAAGGTGGCTTTTCTTTACCTTCCCTCGCCTGTCGCTCAAGCTGTGCTTTGTTAGCCTCTTCGGCCCAGTCCTCAATCTTGCCCATAGACTGAGCATTATGACTGTTGTCCTTTTGCCCCATACTTTGCATGATTTTCTCACTAAGATTTTCAACCTTACTAGCTTCCTGCCCAGCCTTTTCACCCACAGAACCCAACAGGCGGAGCTTCTCAGGCAGACCGACTGATCCAGGTGGACCACTGCTGCCGGGTGCGTCTTGTGTGGCTCGTTCTTGACTCTTACCGCCACCTTGGGCCTGGAAGAAACGCTCTGTATAGGCTGCATATTCCTTGTATTCTTTCCACGATTTGACTTCATTGTCGGGCATACAGCGGAAGACTTGACGGAAAAGCTTCGTGTTGTTCTCTGCCACAGCGTGCCAGGTATCGAGAAAGAATGAGTCATTCAGAGGATCGCGCATGCAGTCCTTGTCAACGAAGGGCCTCTTCATGTCAGCAACAAGCGGATTGATAAATCCATCTGACCTCTGTGATGAGCTCCGGTGAGGTGGGGGACCACCAATGTCGGTGTCGTCCGTACTTGGTAGAGGAGGGAGGGTAGAAGTTTGAGAGAGTCCCAGCTGGGACGTGCTAGTACGAGTCAAAGTTTGCGAAGGTGGTAGCCCTGAGTTACCTCCATCCTCAGTCAATCGAGACTCGGATGCTGGTGGTGAGGGTTCTTTCGACGGCATTGCTGGTTTACCCTTTGCAGCCTTAGTGTCTTCTGGATTAAGAAGAATTTCTTTGCTACCGTTGCCGATCGTCCCTAGATAAGTATCACGACGTCCAGATCGGCCAGCCTGCTCCTCCCGTTTCATTGCATCTGGCCCCTCACCCTCCACGTCTTTCTTATGCTCAGGATTATGAGTGACCCGGGGATCTTCCGTCATCTTCTTGTTGGTCTTTAGATTTGGGTTATTTGCTTGTTCCCAGTCGACATCATGGTTGAAGCTGGACATGTTTTCCGATCTATGTAGAATCTCGTGTTTGATCTCGCTTTTCGAATCATATATCTGGTCCTCGGCCTCTCTATCCTCAGCTTCCTTGGCGTGAAACTCGTTCATGTCCTTCTCCCATTGCTGGTCCTTTTCTTCTTGCTCTTCTTCTTCGGCAACTTCATCAACATCGATCCCAAGGTGTTCACGCATGAGGCGCATCCGCAAGGTATGAGCGAACCTGCCCACAAGGTATGGCTCGCCGTTCATGGTTGACCATAGCATATCTGTGTCTCGGACGACAGCCGCACATTCGGAATCACGGGAGCCAAGCATTGAGCGCTCATTGATGTTCGCGGAGCCAATGATTGCTACTCTATCATCAACGACCATGCACTTAGCATGGATGTATAGCTGTTCCGTAACGAGCTGCTTGGTAGGTCCAATCTTGCCCCAAGCTCGTAGACTGTAGAATTGGATGTAGTCTTCTGGCTCGATCCCTTGGGCACGAATCCGGCCAAATATAGACGTTTCTCCTCTACATATACTTCTGAATTGGCATTGCATAATGAGCCTGACGCTAGTGCCGTCTTGTTGGGCGACGGTGTTCTGAAAGCCGGGCATCAGCGGAATAACGATCACAGCACGCCAGTCTTCTCTTTTTTGTGAAGCTCGAATGATACGCTCCACAAGAGCGTCACCGATTTGATTCTCGACCCTAGTGCCTTCAACCTCACAGCTACTAATGAAGAATTGATTTTCAATGTAGACGAAATGGTCTGACTCCTCGATCAACTTTATATAGCAATTCAAGATGCTACGTTCAGTCAAATCCGGTGTTCCTAAGGACCACGAGCAAGCAGATCGCAAAACCTGCACTTCGCATGTACCATTCAATCCGAGGGCTTCGAGATCCGCCGGATTGAAGTCTGGTGGCGGCAAAAGGAAGGGCGTAGGCCGAGTCGGCTTTCGTTGGCGCAAGATATAGTTCCAGCGCTGCACAAAATGTCTGGTCAGATCACGTGCAGGTTGACCAACTATTTGCATATGAATATCGTGCCAAGGCATTCTTGGTATCTTCGACCTGTCGTACATCTCCTCATATGGCTTGTCTAAAGCGTAGAAATCCTGGACTCTAGGGTTAGAGTAATCTTTGCCCGGCCAGAGCTGGCAATGGTCAGCATCTTTCGGCGCATCCGAAACTTCGAACCCCGTTAGCTTGTCATCTACGACTGTATGTTGAGGTGTGTCCCATCTGCCGAAACAAAGATCAATGCCCCCTACAAATGCTACCATGTGATCAACAATGCATATTTTCTCGTGATGAGCCCAGAAAAACGTATTCTGTCTTAGCTGGTTTGGGGAACGTTGCACAAACACATTTGGATGAAGGTCGAGAAGGGAAAATTTCGTGTATTCCGAGTCGATTGGAATGGCAGAGTTGATGTTGCGGTACATGATTACGAAGACTTTGACTCCTTCCCGTGCCTTACGCTGAAGTAGCCTGTCAAGCCGCCATTTCTGAGAAATTGCGGCAGGTCTCCGCATATACAACTCAGGACTTAACCACCAGTCGTGTATGTAAATGACATCCTTTGCCATGCTGATGGCTCGGGAAACGTTCCACATGTAATCTCTGCCATCGACGAGCCATTGTGCAAAAACGTTTGATCGGACCGGGGCGAAGCTGTCAAATCGTTTCGGCTTGCTCCAGGGTGAGCTGGTGGACATGTGCCTTATCGACTCCTCGAATTGGTGGAGTTGCCTTTCATTTTTGGCCAGCAATTTTAATTTCCGTTCCGAATTGAATAATCTTAAGGTATGGTGCTGTGGATGTGATGCGGAATTCTTTGCAGCCTTTGCCATTTCTTTTGGTGCTTGTTGACTTTGCAATCGCTTTCCTTTGGTCTGGACATGAAAGTTAGAGTCGACTAAGAACACGTCATATATGTTCATCGCCTCTGGCGAGTCAACACACACTATGTAGCTGTATTGGAAAGAAAGGAAATTAGTCTTCACTTTTTTTTCCCACAGAGACGTGAGAACAAATACCTGTGACGAACGGAAAACCATTTGGGACCGTGTCGACCTTTGAGTAGTGATGGCGTCCAGGCTTTCCGAAAATCAACGCCTTTGCCTGACTGGATAACCAAAAGACCTTCTTTACCATGATAACTTCCTTCCGCGGCAAGTCTTACGCCTAGAGCTGAAAGCTCAAGGAATTTGCACAACCTATTGCTTTCAGGCCGAAACATGAGGTATCGTATCATTTGTTGGAGATAAATTTCGAGCTTCTTTCGCTGCCTCTCTGGATAGGCTTCTCTGCGCGCTGTACTGTCACCACCAATATTCGCCACGCTAGACATTCGCCTCGAAAGTCCCATTGCAGGACGAACTTTCTTTTTCTTCCCCACACGGTCTGGCCCACTTGTTTCGCCGCCACTGGGTCCAGTCCCATCACCATCCTCTTCTTCCTCAGAGTCACTAAGGTTGTCGAGTCCTCTAATACCTCGCAAGTATGGGAAGGCGCTTCGTGGAAAATGTGGCAATTTCGTGCGTGCATCATCTCTCTTCAATTGGGCAATCTTTTGGGCACCAGCCTTGAATTTGTAACGAGCATGAAGATTCGCAAAGTCCCTCAGAGCACGGTGAATTACCCACCTCATTCTAGTGAGCCCGTTACCGTACTCCATCTCGATTCGAAATATCATATGGCGATCTCCGGATTTCGTATCAATCTGCTTGCTGTCGGTGAGTCGCACTTTGAGCTGCTCCAGTAGAACTGGTATTCTCTTATTGCCATGTTCATCTCTTTGAAACATACTTGCAAGTATGAGTGCCGCAGGCACTCCAGCTGTAAGTTCGGCAAGCAGCTCAGCAGACTTTGCGTGATCTATTGTGTTTTCTGCTTTCCGACGTTGTCCCATCATTTTTAATCCTGCTTTCAATTGCCTCCATTTCGCTGCACTGACAGTTGAGGCACGTTCGCCACGGTATTTCCACGGAGAGAATGAAGATGTATCAGGGTTATCGCTGCCAGTCCCGAACCCTGTAAGTCTTCGTAAATTACTGGGCCGACGTTCTTCGCTAGACTGTTGCCTGCTGTGCTTCCGAACCCCTGAGTAGCTAAGCCCGCGTGATGCCCATTCACCACCTCTACGCCATGGACTATTTCGATTCATCCTATTTCGGCCCTCGTCCTCGGAAACACCTTGTTGGCCTTCATCAGGTACATCTGTCATAGTTGCCCGTCGTGGAAGAAATGATGGACGAAACCTGTCATTTGGAGTCATAGAAGTACTCGCCAGGAAGTTCGGCCTTGGCCGTGCAGTCGGAGTCTTTGGGGTTGCGGGAGCGGTCTGAGCTCCCCCATCCTGTGGCCGACGGCTTTTTCGCCTTGGTTTCAAAGCCGAAGAGCCAACAGGGCTTTCTTCTCCCGTACTCTCTTCGGCGTCAGCATCGCGGTCGCTATTCTCTTCAACTGGAGCACGCCATAGACCTTCTCTCCCAGGCTTTGCTAAGACGCGAGGATCTGGCGCCCGCTCATCAACAGCATCTTCGCCAATAGTGAAGCCGCTGGACGATCTTGTATGCGCAGGGGAATTGATAGGATTTGCGAGAGCCTTCAACTTTGTAATGAACGAGCCGCCCCGTCTATCTCTTGCCGTCGCCTCGCTATCGTCTAGGTTGCCGGACCCAGACCCTGGATGTGAGCTACCTCCTTGCTCATCCCTGAGGAAAGGACGGGAGAATTGAACACTAGGTCGGCCTTGGGGTGTAGGTATGTCATCGCTTCTGGGTATTGATTGAGTACCTTGTAATTTATTGAGAGCGCCGTCTGATGCTCCTCGATGGAGAATTTGCTGAGCAATACCACGCAGACGCGGTTGAGTCATCTCAGCGCTCGGGCTGTGCTCCCCATGACTTTGACTGCCGAAAGGGAATCCAGCAGTACCATTCGGCTCGTTGCCATGCATTGGCGTCCCTGAGGCCACCACTACACTCTCCTTAACATGGCCGTCCGGGTGTGGTTCCTGACGTGACGAAGGGTTCATGATATGCCTTCGAGCTTCGAAGCCGCCAATGCTCGACTACACTCTATCAGTATCGTGAGAGTCCCACTGACAGTAACGTATTGAGTGTGGTCTTACGATTAATTCTGTATTCCAAGCGCAGCTCCCCTCCCAATAGCGGATCCTCTTCTCTTGTTGTTGAAGTATTCATAGAGTCCGTAATTCTCTTGGAAGTCTCGGCAAAATCGCTCACTTGCTTTTCTTGTATCCCATTCGAGGATATTGTCACGCTACGGACGTTCTCGCGGATGCTCGGATGTCCAAGTGAATGTTGTCTGACCCGCTACAACGCTCTATGCTCTTTCGCTCTTTGTGGACGCACAGCCTGGCAATTGAACTTCAGGCTCTTCTTACGGCGAAAGTTATTCGAATAAGTCCGCCTTGATCTGAGATCAAAACCAAATGTCAAGTTGGTTGAAGCTCGTTCTTGATATTATTTCTTGGCACTACGGCGAAGCTAGTATTGACTCTCCGGCGCTAGAGCGGAGATATTCAATGGCTCGTCTTGTGTCTCATATTACAAGGCATACATTTTGTTGTTACTCATGTAATGCTGAGAATCTTGTTGAATGGATGTGAACTTGCACTTCAGAGGAGGAATTTTGCACGACCACAAGTTTCAAGATCTCCGCCGCTCTTGGCCTTCATTTCGACCAATACTGCAATCAACAAATCCCTTAGGCGATCACAATATGAAAGTAAACGGCCAGAGCGTCGACTTCCCAGCCGAGGTGGAGGATACGGAAGGGCGTCAGATGGGTCGGTAACCCCACGCGTTCAACGAAACCCAGGCCAAGCTGGGCATCTTGCAAGAAGCTCACCCCGACCCGGATCTCCACAGGCCAGAAGCTCTCCAGGCCGAGTCGGAGTGTACGACAACATTTTGCATCCGCCAGAATCCACTCGTAGCAGGGTAAGAAGGCGCGATCATCAGCAGGGGCGAGATGGCGAAGATCTCACGGAGGCACAGATGATACAAAAATCATATGGAAAGCTTGAAAGGGACCGGAAGATCCCTCGAAGTATCAGTAGCAGGACCACGGTTGTAGTTGAAAAGAGAGCTAGGGTAAATGAAGTTGCTCGGAGAAGTCAGTATGACTACACAAGCAAGCCTGGAGGAAATCGAGCTCTTCGTCGTGCAGCCAAGTTTGGGCAGAATCTCGAGTCTCTGGAGGTGGAGCCATTACGTGCCCGCCCAAAATCCCCACGACCTACGCTTCAGCGCGACACATTACGCTCGTTCAATCCGCAAGAAGCTCGTGGGGCCCGTCGAGAAACGAGATCTAATTCATCTGAGCGAAAGCAGTCCTTTATAAGATCTACCCACGGGTTCGAGCAAGACACTGAAGAGATAGATAACTTTTCCATCCCGGAAGACTTGCGAGATGATGACAGATCTTTCTTAGAACCCCGAAGGCGATCCTTCACGATGGGGAGACAAGATCTAAGCAAAGGCCGCACTTCCTTTTCGAGTGGAGAGAGGGGATTTAATAATGAAACCCAAGCTTCATCCCATAACCAAGCCTTTGATCGCCGCGGAAGAAGTTCGCCAAGAGACGACGAATACAAAGCAGCAGACAAAAGATCGAACGTTCCTCTGAGTATTCCATATACTACGCCGGCCTCTGAGTTTCTCTATGGCACTTCTGTTGTCACTGCAGCCCTTTTGTCATCTCGAAGGAAGCTCTACAAGTTGTACATCTACGGCGGCGAAAACAGAGAGGCCCGCGATCAAGACAACCGAATTCGGAATCTGGCTCTGTCGCGGGACGTCGTTGTGGAAAGGGTGAAAGGAGACTGGCTCCGTCTGTTGGATAAAATGAGCATGGGACGACCTCATAACGGCTACATTTTGGAAGCATCTCCCCTACCGAGACTACCTGTTACTGGGCTTCAGCGCGTTTCTAGGCCACAAGGGCCGCTACATGTTGTCCTTGATCACCAATCTCGGGAAGACGAAGATATTAACGGCAGGGACACCCACATCAGATACGATGTTGGGTTCCCAAGGTATCCAATCGTTCTTCTACTCGATGGCATTCTTGACCCTGGCAATCTCGGTGCCATTCTTAGAACAGCTTTCTTTCTTGGCGTTGACGCTGTTGCAATCGCCAATCGTAGCAGCGCCCCATTATCCTCAGTAGCGCTGAAAGCTTCCGCTGGAGCTTCCGAGAGTCTACCCCTTATGTCAGTCACTCAGCCAGGCAGCTTCATTGACAGCTGTCAGTATCACGGATGGAAAGTATACGCTGCAGCCGCACCAAGTCCACACCAGCGCTCAGGTGTTGGCAAATACTTGTCCACGTCAGGCATAGGAAATTCCATCCTAGAGCAACCATGCCTACTCGTTCTGGGTGGCGAAGGTGAGGGTCTGCGTTGGAATATACAACAAAAGGCTGACTTTGAAGTTGGCATTGCTGGTCAGAGGATTGGGAAGGGCGGAGTTGATAGTTTGAATGTTAGCGTTGCTGCTGGATTGCTATGTGAAGCGTTTCTTCGAAAGCCTGTCGGGCTTCCCAAAACATATGCAGGTAGTCCCTCCAAGAATGTTAAGGGCTATGACGGGATGTCTCACAACGTTGATACAAATGTGGAAGATCGCTTGTTTTGAACTTGTACTAGATACCCGAACTTGCATTGTATATGGTTGTAAGTATCCCAGGGGCATAGCTGCTCTTTCGAGATCTCGAGACAAAGACTACGAGCAGCCTACAAGAATTGATGGTTGACTAGCTTGCCAGGTGTTCTCTGTCAAGGTCATCGTGCTATGAAAAACTTTCCGATTGAGGTCGTTGACCTCGAGTAGGAATAGCTGTCCGGTCCGTATTAATTTCTCTGTGAGGTAGTGGATTAGAACATGCCATGGGGGATAGCGGCCTTCAATTACTGGTTCGTTTCCTTACGGCTGTCTCTTTATTTTTGGATTCATGTCTACCCTAGTCTGCTTCTACTGTGACTTTGCTTCTTCTGAGATATGAAGTCCCGCGAATATTACACCGACACATTTGACGACCAAGACATACACAGAGTCGTCGACCAGTGCCGGCGGGCGTATTTTCAGAGCCTTTGGCTACCCAGCTTGTCATTCTGATGCTACAACAAGCAGTCGAAAAGGGAGCGACTGAGGAATACGAAGTCACGTAGAAGCGGCTCGAGCAACTACTGAGTCGGTCTAGAAGGTGCCTCTACAAGCTACCTGATCCTGCCACCGAAGAACCACCAGAGATCGTGCTCGAGAGGAAATGTGAAATAATTCCTACGAGTATATAAAGTGCCGACAGCATTTTTGAGCTTGGTTTATCAAAACGTACGTGTTCAATTTTCCGTTTATGCTGGCATTCCCAAGAAGTCTTTCAATCCGCACCCGTCGTATGGGTACAGCAGCAACATCGACAGCAAATCCAGCCACGCCTGTGCTATTTTGAATCTCTTCAGGTGTACATACAGCCACGCACACTAATTGATCTTTTCCGAGCCTTCAGACTTCTGAATGGCTTTGCAAATCAAGGCCGACCCAGCGGTAAAGATCGATCTTGACACCAAGGTCTGGAATGCTTTGCAACAACTACCATGGTAGCAAGCGAAAAAGGGGCGATGAATATTTCTTGAAGAGGGTGAGATTTTGGGGTAGTCCAGCTTGTATGCCAAGCAAAGACGAAAAACGCGATGCCTCTCTCTTGCACAAAATTTTGGATGCATGGTCTGGGAACAAGGCTTTGTCCTTCGCTCGCGTCCCGCCCTTTTTGGAGGTCTTTCATCTTTTTATGTACCTTTCATTATTCCTCGACTTGGGCTACAAACCGGCTGTACGATCCAACGTAAATGCCAGCGACGTTGGGACGGTCATGATTTTCAACGATAAGAACACAGACTCTAGATTCTGGTGCAAGAGCCTCGACGCGGAGAATTTCGATTCTATTCGAATGAAGCAGAATGAGCTGTGAGCCTCGTAACGTCAGCACAAGTACTCGAGTTTGCCCGGGTCAGACCACGATACCTCATTAGATTGTCAATGAACAATAACGACCGCACCTAATACTTTGGGTCAATAATTGGGTTGTGTGTGATTCACTGATACAGTACACGGATAAACTATTTTAAGCTCGAATCATCGCCTAATCGTGTTATTTGTAGGGTATCCTCCTGCCACCAGATCTTCTTTGCCGGAAAGGGCCTTCTTGTCGTCAAGTGCCACAAAATAGCTCGTTGGATGGCGATCTGGAATCACTTGGCGAATTGAGGGTAAAGACGGATTGAGATGAAGAATGATATACGGTAGCCAAAGGTGGGGATTTGAGCGTTCCTCAACTTCATGTCGTAATGCTACGTGCGTATTTTTCTCTTTCTGCTTACAGGAGAAAGCCCACTGATATTCCTCTTCTGCACAGACTAAGAATGATTAAAAATTGCACCTCTGAGGAAGCATCAAAAGCAGTCAGTCCATGCGCCCCAAAGGTCTGAGAACCTTCGCCGCACACCAATTTGCCTCTCTCTCCCCACAGAGCATGACTGGCATGGAGACGGGACAAGTTTGAGCTGGTGTGTGCTAGTCTTCAAAACAACCCAAACAGAACGGATTTGTTGCAAGCGGTCTTCAGCGGTAATTCATTTTCTTCTTTGGTTCCCAAAACGCTCCACATCGTCTAAAAGCTGCGGTGAAGGAGCAATGGGCTGGTATTGTCACTCAGCCTTACTCCATTGGGCTGTCACTAGATGCTCTTGTCCAAGCTTGAGATAAGGCTCGAGTATGGTAAAAATAAGCCGAGGGCATCAACGAGATCACAAAGGTATTTGCTGACTTCCTAAGCGAAAATGAGGGCATTCGATCAAAAGCAGCTCATGGGATGGAAGTACGTCGTTATGATCCCAATTAAGTCGGTGGAAATCCCGAATCTCCTACTTACGAAAGATCCAGCACTGAAAATTGCACCTTTTCGAAGAGGTTGACATACGTCGAACTCTAGTGGGCATGAGCTTTCCGACATCTTGTGTTCAGAGCGCGACGCAAGGCTGAGCCTCATGAATTTTGGCTCAAAAGCAGAATCATGTTCATGCCCGAACCCATTAGACAGTGAAACCCAAGTTTCAATCATCGTGACTACCTCGTGACACAATCCAGAGAAAGGAAACGAAAACACACGGTAACGCGCTTCGAATGTATGGAGCCGCCTGGTAATGCAATCTACCTTAGTTGAATTCCCCGTACCGAACGTTCCTTTTTCCCTGCATCTCACAAGCATCACCTCTGGTACTACACTTATGAATCTTTGTGTGTGCTGGATATTCACCTAGCGCTCCATCCTTAACAACATGAAGTAAGGATAACATTCACTGAGGGCGTGTAAGCCTAGATAAGTCACACGCCATATTACAACGGGATATAAGGCAATCCGGATTGAGTTTTGATTGGCTACTAGTTGGTTCATTTTGCTAAAGACTGCTATCCTTTGAATCCAAAAATCATTCACTCCGGGTGTGAAATGAAATACTAGTAACACACTTCTCCCTCCCTCGGCTATTATATAAACCTCTTTCTGCACCCAACCTTTTCTTTCTTCTACAACATCCTTCTCCTGTAACCACCCGACAGCAATCTCGAAAGCTTTGATCAATACATATACCAAGAGTGTACATACACAATCCGTCACTGAAGGGCAAAGGCATTGTCAAACCTCGCCTACTTCATCAGACGTTGATTGCCGTCATTCTTCACCATCAAACCGCTTTCAGCAACAATCACCTTGTGTGTTATAATTTCACCAGTCACCCAAGATTTTTATCGATCGTCTATCATCATCGGTATCTAGAACAAGATTCAACACAGCTGTTGATCAATTCCTCAGCCTTCTCGATTCCGACTTCGTCACCATCAACATCAGTTATTTTATACCCAGTTCATCACATTATAGCACTCACTTCATCATGACCAATCCTCACGCTCGTCCTTCTTCTTCAATTGCTACTCGAGGCACTGCTCAAACACGTACCATGTCGGACTCGCTTCGACCAGTTTGGTGTGTTCAGCGTTCCGAGGATAGCTTTGTTCCTCTCATCGCGGTCGACGAGTTGCCTGAATCAGTCAACTTGGTCGGTGTCCCTACTGTCATGACCATGAAAGAGATGGTGAATGCTGGGCTGGCTTGCAAAGGCGAGCAGAGCAGCCATGGCAAGTATTATCAGTTCGAGGTATCCGAGACTGACGCGTACTCTGAAACCTCACAATCTTCTCACTCGTACTCGGAGGGCACTGTAACGCCTCCTAGGAAAGACTCTAGAGCTCCAGGCATGAAAGGAGGCGTAGCTAACGCTGCCGGCAACGGCAAAGACCGTGAGAAGCAACCAAAGCTAGATGAGGTCCAGGTACATTTCATTCCCTTCACCCAAGGAGACTCAGATGCACGCTAGCTAACTATGTATAGGCTAATATCGCTAATATTACTGCTAACACAAATGAGATTCCGGTCATATCAAGGCCTACTGCCACACCTGGGACTCTTGGAAAGAAAGTCTATTGTACCTACTTTCTTAACACCGGTAATTGCAATTATATGCAAGAAGGATGCAAGTACAAGCATGAGTTCCCAGAGGATGATGATACCCGTACCGCTATTGGACTCCGAAAGCTTCCTACCTGGATGAGAGATGACCCGGCAGTGCCTGTCAAGCCTATCACTCCTCTACCGGCACCAGTACTTCCTCCTGCTCTCCAGCAGAATTGGAGATCTCGCACGCGATCCCAGCCTCCTCAGACAGAGCTCGGTGGAGCTTCTAAGCAATCCAACACGGGCCCTTTCTCTCGTGCATCCAACGCTGGTCCTCGTTCCGCTCATCAATTGCAAAACGCGTTTCGTAGCCACACTTCTGCTTTTGGACCTAGTGACCAAGGCCTGCAGGCCACGTCTGCACAGCCTAGCCACAACAATCACGCACAACAAGCTCCTTTCTTCGCTCCACCAGGGCAGCATTTCCCTACCCACGCTTCCTATAGCAATCAACAGCAAGCTCGCACTCTCTCTAGCACCTTTGGCAACGGTAATGGTCATGCTCACAACTCGCCTGCAGTTATGTCTGCAGATTCTTTCAGTCGACAGATCCCGGTGAACGGGGTCTCTGGATATCACCAGCCTACCGTCTCCTCTGACCAGTCTCGTAACTTCTCGCCTCCCATCCAGGCGCCTGTTGGCCGTCGAGTCTACAGCATGCAGTCATCTGCTCCCGATGCACTTGTGGATCGTCGCCAGCAGGCCACCAGCGACATCCGTCTCCAAGACCGATCAACCTACCACTTTGCTGCTCCAGACGCCCATGTTCGCAACGGACCTGTCTACACTCCTAGCCACACCTCCGCTAGCCAAGACATCAATACCATTGCCAATGCGCCCGCAATGATGAGAGGTAACACCAATGCCAGCTCCACCGATCAGACCTCTGCCAACAACAACAACGGCAACGGCCAAGTCCACTACTCTACCGGCGCAATTGGCAACGAGAATATTCAAGGTACCACCAACACCAATACCAACCCTCCTGCCACCATGACCGCCCCCACTCCCACCACCTACGAC
>JASZXT010000369.1:0-26000 GCA_035521555.1 Lecanoromycetidae sp. Uapishka_2
AGTGGGGACTGGCGTGTGGGGGGTGAAGAGGAGTAGGGGATGATGGTGAGAGGTATTTTATATTTTCGCACAGGATCAGCTTGGGATGTCTTCACTGAGACTACTTTAGTCATTGATGAGACTGGAGTTTTCTGTTACTTGTGACCGAGCCCTTGAAAAGTGCTGTTTGACATGCTGTATGACTTTCGAAGAAGGCGACAACAGGAAGGAGGGAAATCAGAACCACGGTTGGAACAATGCGTAAGATGTCACAGGTGACCCTCGAGAAGCGAGCATTGAGGAAACGCTAGAAGGAAAAGGGTGATATGAGCTTACCGTAAACTAGTTATTGGTATCTGGAAAGATCTTTGGGACGCTCAAGTCACATACTACTAGCTGGGCTGCCTTAGATGCTATGATGGTCAAGGTATCATGTGTTGTCAGTGCTCCACATTGCGCCATCTAGTGGTGGGGGTTGAAGTAAAAGTTTCTTCTCGACCTTTCAACGCAGATTCTGCAGTTGAGAAGCTCAGGCTACGGAAAGTGCGGTCATAGACCGAAGCGTAGTCAACACTTCATGCTAGTGCTGCATCATAATGTGCTCGGAAAGCCCGGAAGAGTATACGCTGGTTTGACAAATATGTTAACGATAAGCCAGCGCAATGATGCGTATACATTCTGGCTCTTGTGGCTTCAGGCGTCGGCTTGGGTGGAAGGATAGAGCTAAGGTTGTAGCTTGCCGTAGAAGCCAAAAATTACGGCAGCCGAAAAGACTACACGCGTACTGCCAATATGCTGCAAGCTTAATGAGGAGACAAACAGTGTGAGCAGCGAAGCAACCTCATTGAGTAGTCATACTGGCTTTGCCCCCATTTCTGCGCTCACGCTTGAATTGCTGCCTTATTGCATGTTTTTTCCTGCTCTTAAGCTACCTCATTCCACAGCTGTATCTTATAGACGTACAATTTGGATACAGGAGTATCATTGGCAAAAGCACAACGAGTATGGAGGCTCCTCCGGACTACAAAACAGTCGCGTATTTTGTTAATTGGGCCATCTATGGAAGAAATCATAACCCACAAGACCTACCTGCTGAGAAACTCACCCATATTCTCTACGCCTTTGCAAATGTTCGTCCAGAAAGCGGTGAAGTCTACCTTACAGACACATGGTCTGATACAGACAAGCACTACCCGGGTGATTCCTGGAATGACTCTGGTACAAATGTATACGGCTGCATCAAGCAGCTATTCCTCCGGAAGAAAAAGCATAGAAATCTGAAAGTGCTTTTGTCCATCGGGGGTTGGACGTATTCCTCTAATTTCGCTCTGCCCGCGTCAACGGAAGCGGGCAGAGCAAAGTTCGCCAATTCAGCAGTCCATTTGGTGAATGATCTGGGATTTGATGGATTGGACATTGATTGGGAGTATCCCAAAGACAGTGGCGAAGCCCGGAATTTTGTCCATCTTCTCAAACAGACTCGAGCTGCCTTGGATGCTTCTGAAACGCAGCGTGGAGATGGCAAGATGTTACTCACTATAGCGTGCCCAGCAGGCTCTCACAATTATGAGAAGCTGTATCTCAAAGACATGGACAAATACCTCGATTTCTGGAACTTGATGGCGTACGATTACGCGGGATCGTGGGATACGCAAGCTGGTCATCAATCCAATCTCTTTCCTTCCGAGAAGAATCCTGCTAGCACGCCGTTTTCCACCGTGAAAGCAATTGAGTACTACTTGAGTCACGGGGTTGCATCATCGAAGATAGTCATGGGCATGCCACTCTATGGCCGCGCTTTTGCTTCTACAGATGGGCCTGGGAGGCCTTTCTCCGGAGCCGGTGAAGGCAGCTGGGAGCAAGGGGTTTGGGACTACAAAGCCTTGCCACAGAAGGGAGCTTCAGAGACGAATGACGTGGGTATCGGGGCCAGCTGGAGTTACGATCCCCAAAAACGGCTGATGGTAAGTTACGATACAAAGAAAATGGCTTCGCAGAAGGCAAACTTCGCAAAGGACCGATCCCTAGGTGGTGCAATGTGGTGGGAAAGTAGTGGTGATAAGAGTGGTGATGAAAGTATTATTGGAAGTGTGCATGACATTTTTGGAAGTGAGCGATTGGATCGCAGCAACAATACCCTAACATATCCCAAGTCAAAGTATGAAAATCTAAGGAACGGGTTTCCCGGAGAATAAGACATAAGGTGAGATTCGGATAGAGTCTCGAGTTATCCTATTGATCAGCAACGTTCCAAAGCGAGTCGGTCATTCAATCTAGGCTGAAGGCCAAAAGCAAATATAATCGACTAGATAAGAAATCGAATATTGGCAATCGAGGTTTTATCCAACGTCAATTTAGGTATCGGAAGTTCTTACAAAGGAGCTGTAAGACTCTGGGGATAACCTATCGTTGCCATCTCACTATCTCGACCAGGAAGAAGCTCCACTGGGAGCGTCGATCCTACATTTTTATAAAACTTGATGTAGCTCAACATGTCTTGCGAGCGGTTAATGGAGATAAGATTGGCCTCAAGTGATCATGGTGCCCAACTGCCGCTTATACTTCGCATCGCATCGCATGGCATCGCATGTCGCGTACCGCGTTCCTCGTTTTTGCTCCTTGCGAGAGTGGTGATGGTGTGAACCTCAAGCTCTCATTAATGGTGATATCAATATTCTACGTCCCTCTACTGCGGTACCTCACTCCTCGTCGCAAAATTGATATTGTCGCGGGATCTCTAGATACAATAACTCCTCTCTCTTGAGTTCGCTTGAGCTTTGGTATGTCTGCAAATATACGAGGCTGCAGTGCCACTGCGCCAGTAAAGTTCCGATACCGCGATAAGATTGCAGCGCGGTTCAGCAAAGGACCGTGCATCAACTGACATTGACCAACAGATTCCAGATAATGATCTGGTGTGGGGTGTGCGCATTCAACCAGCCGAGCATTGGACCTCGGGGGCTGTGTACACTGACCTGCCGCACAGCTATCATCTATGCGCTTCTATTGTGGCTGTTGGGAGCTTAGCATGCTCCTGCTGGGAATCTATTTGCAAGGACCGTCTCGATACCATAACCATGTGGGTATGTGCATAAGTTGATGCTGCACTCCCTTGTCGCTTTATGGTTTCGGGTCCCGTGTAGCCCCGGGCTCCATGTCAGTGCAGGCTATTTGCCATGCATGGGCCCTTTTCCTTCACAACCCGGCTGGTTACATCTTGTTCAAATGGGCTCGTCCTGATCCAAATATTTGCGCAAGGCTGGCTAGCAACCCGCTGGTTCCAGGGATAACTCGCAATGTTTTCTGCGACGGAAGTTGAGAAGAGTCGGCTGTAGCAAAAAGGTCTGCGCTCAACATGTCTGAATGTGTATAAGTCCTCTTCTGGCTGTCATCTTGATCTCTTCAATTTGTCACGCCAAGCTCTCAAAGATCTTGAAGACCAGAGCAGATATGTTTGTATCGCCCCTTTTGCTCGTGCCCGCCTGTGGCGTGCTGTCTATCACCCTCGGTCTATCTCCTAGTCCTTCACTGCTGGCGCTCTCTATGAGAGACCCCTGTGCATTGAGAACCTCCGATAACCTGACGGATACTGGGTTAAAAGACTATCCTATACCCTTCCTTACAAGAGTCTACAACGACACCATATACTTCAACCTCACCGAGGGCGGCAACAGACTTTTTCCGGAGTATAAACAGGAACTTATAAATGAATTAGCATGGATCAGGACCTTGGTTTGGGACGGTGACTCCGCAACCGCACAGGACATCATGGAGGGTCTAAACCATTATGGCGGGCTTCTGATTGCGTGGGGTCAAGATTGGGAGGGCAAATACGTGATCACTCGAGCACAAGCTTGGAATATTATTACAACGGTGTGCTCGCTTGTCAGTATAGGTGGTCCAGAAGAGATCGGAGAAGCGCAGATACTTGCTGGCTCTGGTCCGGGGGATAGAGTCCTGGGTGAATTTTTTATGGGTTTCCGTGGTGAGCTCAATTAGAAAACTATTTGTGGGAGGACGAAAAATTACCTGACCATGCAATAGTCTTCTCATCGAGCTAAAGGTATCATATCACCTTTCGAGGAGTATAGCTACAGCAATATCACAGGGGATTAGCACTGGTTCGTAGTGCGACTGCCGACTAACCTGGCTTGTTGGATTCATTATTTGCTATGAGTTACGATAGCGATCGGCCTATACATCAAGCTTGTAATTGGAATACTTGTAACCGACAGTATGGGCGGGTGGGTTGGTAGGTATATGTAAGAGTTGTGGATGGAATAGGTATCGACGGCAAAGATAGCGAGTATACAGGAGAGACCATTGGAGAGGGGTGACAACCACTTTTAAGCAAAGTTACAGATTCTATCCTACTGCTCGCACGCTGATCGTAGCCTCAGCAGACACCCGAAGAGTAAGCAAAATCCAGAATCAAGAACATTCCCATGATATATTCCTTTCTCGTCTTTCCTCCACCCGCACACTTCCCGAGCATAGTCGCCGGCCAATGTCTCCCGACCCAACATCCATCTAACGGCCGTGAAAGGGTGCATGCCCAACTACTTTGCTACCAAGAATAGTCAAGTCAGCCTTGTCTTATGAATGCAAAAGACGGGTTTACAAGGGAGAGGGGTCTTGGAGCAAAGAGACTGATTTTGGTCCAAGACAAGGTCTTACAATTCGGTGTAGGTGTCAAGAAGAGAATTTGGATTCAGAGGACAGCCTTACACCAATATTCGTGGCTCCTAAAGTCCTTCATCTTGGCAATCAAGTTCACAGCAAATCCAGGAATCGCGTCAGGTCCTTCAACGAGCTCTTTGTATTTTTCGATGTGGTGACCAGTCGGGGAAATCAGATTGACCGTCAACTTCTCTAAGAGGTACTTCTGAAATGCAGATCGTTCAGGTGTGTTATTGTACACAGCCATGATTGTTGCCGAGTCGATTGGGAAATCATCACCTGCGGAATCGAAAGCACGGTTCAACTGTGACACAATATAATCCTCAACACCAGGTATGATCAGCCTGTCAGCCATGCAAAAGAGTTTGCACAGGACTAGGCAGGTCTGTTGTAGCGCGGTTCGATAGTCGTCGGCCTCCCAGCAAAAATTTTCGAACACACGGAGGGTTCCCTTGTACATCCATTCAAGCAGAAGGATGAAAGTCTCAGGGTCGTCCGTGAAAAGGTGGATTGCACCTTCAGCGGCTTCGACGGATCCGCTGTTGAGGGAACGCTTAAAATATTCCGAATGATAACACAGCAGGGCACGTGGTATAGTGTACAGCTTCTTGTTGGGACCGACGTAGATCTCGGCTGCACCGCCCTCCATCAATCTAGACGAGAATTAGCTTGTTGCGTTGCAGTATCTCACTTGCTACGTACTCCCCGAAGGACACTGTTGGCGTCTTAACCTCCATAATAGTGGTATCTGAGAAGTCTGACATGGCTGTAAATGACGATAAGTCTGTTGAAAGTTCTGTCCCCACGACGGACGCTTTCACAAAAGTGGAGTGTTCAATTCGTAGGTTCTGAAACAGTAAGCGTTATACTTATGATGGCTACAAACTTGAGCTCACCTTCGTAAGTATGAGAAAACGGTAAGAGATTTGTGTGAAGTTTAGGAGAGAAGTTGAAGTCAGGATTTTCTTGTACTCTTAAGGAAGTGTCCGTGTTTCTTGATGGATAGTGTCACGTAATTCACAATTAGAATAAAAAGTGGCTGGAAATCTAGCTCTGGCTAGTACCGCCAAGTCACGTCACTCTTGTATGTAATGACTGATAACATTAAAGAGTCGTAAGGCTGGTAGTGTTGGCAACCAATCGTGTGTATACTGCTACTGTTTAGCGAGATGCCCATGAGCAACCTCGTCATTCCTGTTCATCTCGAGAGACATTGCCATTTTCCCTTCCCGACCACGGACATCGTCCTCTTCCTGAATCAGTACCTGGGATTACGAACAGTCTAGAGGGCCAGCGACATGCTTACGCACACAGCGTACACAGCGCCCACAACAGGCGCGTACTTGTCCCTTTGCAATGACTGATATGGTGTGGCTGCCTCTTGCTCGTGATTCCTTTCACTAGGCTGAGCAAAAGGGCGAGTTCCTTGAAGGACATACCACTCCATCACCAGGTAAAAGTCTTCGGGATATGTTGTGGGGATGCCGCTCCCTCCAGACCGATTCCTGAGACCGTGGGTCTGTCCAATGCCCCATTTGTCGGTAAGCATTTGTAACGCACCAGGCTCAATCCTAGACGCCTGTATGAAATTTCAAGATGTCAAAGAAATCTATCTCAGATAATGAGGATACAATGAGGACACGATTTTCGTTCAGTATAAAGCAGCTAGATAGTCCTTCGTTCTGTATGTCTGAAGACAATGTAATCGAAGTTAAGTGCGATGCTTGAAAATAAGTTGGAGTACCGGATAGGCAAGAATATCTGTTAAACCAATTTTGAGTGAGTGAAATTTATATGTATGTAGATCGTTCTTTTCAGAAATGTTTTCTTAGTATACGGCTCTTGGGTGGCCTGCCAAATAGCTAGGGCAGTATACTGCTCTGGGGCCTGTTGCTGCTCTGGGCCCCGCTACCACTCCAGGGACTGCTGCTCCTTTTGCTGAGCTCGCTGCTGCTGCTGCGGGGCTCGCTGCGGGCGTTGCCGGGGGTATGGCTCATACCACCGTTGACGGACAGGCGCAGAGCGGCGTGCCAACGTACTGGCGAAGGTGGTAAGGCCTCCGAACGCCCGACTGATTTCCCGCGTACCGTCGTAAGGGCGACATTTAGGTGCTATGCGGCCGTTCTGACCACATTGGTAGCAATGGACTGTTGTGGGAGAGGTTGCTGCAACGGGAGTGCTGCTGTGGGGCTGCTGCTTGTAGGAGAGTGATCAACTGTGGGGAGGAGGTGGGAATCATGATGGTATGGTGAGCTAGGGGGAACTAGATTGAATTGAATTGAATTGAAATGAATTGAACTGAATTGAACTTGGCGAGATTCTGACAGCCTTGAAGTTTCAACGTCGTATTAAGGATAGCCCTTGCTTTCAAGAGCGCGCCTCATAGCATAGTCAAGCAACACCTGTGATCTGGTGAGATTGAATAGTTTGTTGAAGTATTCTTTTGCACTGCTCTTATCAAACGGTCAAGAAAGTGTCAGTAGCCGAGATCTTGTGAAAGATGCACAGAGAAAATGACTGAAAGACAAACACTGTTTGTTGTCAATTAATATGTTTGTAGGCTTGATAATCTCTGTTTGATTGGAAAGAAGAAGTGTGCTTAGGTAGTTAGAAAGGAAACGATACAAGCGCCGCAACTGTAGTCATTATAGGGCATAAGTGAATGAACCATAGTCATGTGCGAATGTTGTGAGCTGTGATGGAAGCTGGTGGATCATTTATTCGAATGGGCAGCATGAGCAATGGACTGTATAGTGACGGGCTGCTTCTTCTCCTTTTTAGTCAAACCGATGTCTTGGCATGACTGCTTGGGTCATCGCCCACTGATCAAACTTCCTTCTTCACGGGTAGCTATAGGCTTGGTACCCTTACATGTAACAGCTTCAGACGTAAAGAAGTCCTCATGTTGACTCACCATTTAAGTAACTTGCCCCCACGTTGGGTTTCGCCAAGAGCTGCTCCCTCCTATGCGCGATTTAGGTGTCCAATTGCTGCCGTTTTGTAATTCACAAGGATTCCTGTCCGTGTCTGAAACTCAGGACAACGAAATGAGCATCAGGAGGAGTGAACTCATCATAGCAGGTCATTGTCATTTATGCTCGGTAATTATTTGTCACTCGATTGACGCTCAGTATCTTCGCCATTCGCCTTCACCTCCGGTGGCATCTCCACTGGCCCACCAGGACTGTCAGGGAATCTCGCAGTGAGTATCTCCACCCCATTCTCAGTCACCAGCAATGTGTGCTCAAATTGCGCTGTCCTTGTGCCATCTTGCGTGACACTCGTCCAGTCGTCTGGCCAAGTCTTGTCTTTATACGTGCCCAAACTAATCATAGGCTCTATTGTGAACGTCATGCCAGGCTTTGCTATGCCTACAGCCTTGTTCTTCGCGTAATGCGGCACGTTTGGCGCGCAGTGAAACAATGAATTAACTCCGTGGCCGCAATAAGTCTTGATGACACTACAGCCTTTTGACTTTGCATGTTTCTCGATCACTGTGCCAGGATCCTTGAAAGCCATGCCAGGCTTGACCAGCTTTATTGCTTCATTCAGGCATTCACGAGCTGTCTCAATGACGCGCACCGAATCACGATGTGCAAGGGCCTTAGCACCGACGTAGTATGTTTCGTTCAAATCACCGTGAAAACCTTCGTGGTAAAGTGAAACATCGAGATTAACGATGTCGCCTTCACGAAGCATTCGCTGATCTGGTATACCGTGACATATCACTTCATTTACTGACGTGCACAGTGATTTCGGGAAGTTATTGTAGTTCAAGGGTGATGGATAAGCCTGTTTTAGATTGTCAGAGAGGTGTGCGCAGTACTAATGGGTGGAACAACGTACGTTTCGTTCCAAGCACGCTTTGTGCGCCACCTCGTCGATGTAGTCTGTTGTCACGCCTGGCCTGATTTCTCTTGCGGCCAGATCTAGCACTTCCCTCGATAGTCTGCATACTTTTCGCATGCTTTCTTGCTGCTTCTTGTCGAGGACCGTGATGGTATTGCGTCCAACGAATTTGTATTTCGGATCGCCATCTTCCGAATAATTGGGGTGGGGTATTGATTTTGGAACTTCTCTTCGAGGTGAAAGTGGGTACAATGGTCTCAAGGGCCCAGTGTATGGATAGGTGGGAAAAGGGTTGTAAAGAGAGGTCGCTGTAGTCAATTTAGAACACTTAGAGGGTTGAATGGACTCATCGAACTCACAGGCTATCTTGTGGACGGCTTTATGCTCCGGCTGTTGAAAATCAGCTACTCCATCGTGACAACCACCAGAGAGTGTACCTTACGAGGGCACAAGGGAGCCTACCCAACTCTTTTTGAAGCAATCTTGTGAGCAGAAGGAGCTCTCCTTTCCTAACTTCAAACATGTCGGACACTGTAAAGTACCAGCTTCGTTCGGACAGTCCACGCCTATGCATTTCTTCTTTGCTGATATTTCCGCCGCCATGGCGACCATAATAGCCCTGTGGGAATGATATTTGAAGGTAGGTGAGGAAGGTGTCACTGAGTACAGCCTCAACGTATATGCGCTCTATGAGAGCCCTCAAGGTTACACGTACCAGGAGAGCTTCAAGTACGTTCTGCTGCTCGTTCACTGGGCGGGGCCTGAGGTTGTCTATTTCACTCGATGGATGATATTCGATAATGCACACAAGTCATTCATTGACGAACCTCGTCAATCGTGCATAAGAAGAACGCCAAGCATTCGGAGATGGT
This sequence comes from Lecanoromycetidae sp. Uapishka_2, assembly GCA_035521555.1. Classification (NCBI taxonomy): domain Eukaryota; kingdom Fungi; phylum Ascomycota; class Lecanoromycetes; species Lecanoromycetidae sp. Uapishka_2. Next base: position 9,381 of record JASZXT010000369.1, read on the forward strand.
AGGGCTGATCGCACTAGAGAATTAGTGTGGATTTGTCTCCTGCCGGCTGCCCAAATATGAGAAGTCAAGGTGTAATCATCATGGAATCTACAAAACCCCCCCGGGCTTTTGGAGCTCCAAGCTCACGGTATTCAAGTCAACTATTGTCAAAGTCAAGCCATATGGCAAGGCAGAAGACTGTAGTTGTAGGTGCAGGGCCCGTCGGCGCTCTCGCGGCTCTTTATGCTGCGAAGAGAGGCGATGATGTTCACATATATGAACTACGAGCAGGTGAGCAACGCCTGTCCTTGATTCGAGTTCCCATATGTAGAATGGAGCGTTGCAGTTCGCAAAGACCGTTTGCTGCATTGGTTCTTGAAGCTCTTTTTTCTCTGTATGAAAATGGTTAAATTCCTGAGCTTGCGCCGAGAGTTTGACAGTAATAGTGAATTTTTTCTTCCTATTCTGTATACGGCATAAAAGGCCTCATAGCTGAGTTCGTCGCAGATCTGCGTGATCCTTTTACAACGCCTCTAAACTTCACCAAGTCCATAAATTTGGCACTCTCGGAAAGAGGGATAAATTCGATGCGACATGCTCAATGCGAAGGGCTTCTTGAAGAAATACTCAGAGAGACAATCCCTATGCATGCCAGGATGATCCATGGGCGACGGAAAAACGGTGAGATCTATGCTGAATCTCAGCAGTACGATGTGCATGGCAGGGTGCGTCCACCAGTTTTTTCCTAAAAAAGGAGTAGTTTCTCAAAGGCAATAGTACATCAAAGCAGTAGACCGCGCCAATCTCAATAAATGTCTCTTGAATGCGCTAGAGCGTATGCCTAACGTCACCTTTCACTTCAACCACAAGCTCGTAGGTGCCGACTTTAACAAGGACATAGCATGGTTTGAAGAGCGCGGTCATGAGAAGAAGACGGATCATTCCCAAAATTCTACTCAAATGTGGACTAGCAAGGACGACGAGTCACAGGCCACAGAAGCAGAGGTAGACTTTGATCTCCTAATCGGCGCAGACGGGGCCCACTCTGCAGTGCGTTATCATATGATGAAATATGCCCGCGTTAATTACCAGCAAGAGTACATCGACACTCTATGGTGCGAATTCCACATTGAACCCAGACCTAATTCTTCATTCGCTATCGACCCCAACCATCTCCACATATGGCCCGCTGGGTCTTTCATGTTCATAGCCATTCCATCACTGGACAAATCCTTCACCTGCACGCTCTTCGCACCCGCCGAACACTTCCACTCCATTTCCGAAAACGCCGAGCAGAAGCTCCCCAAATTTTTTCACCAATACTTTCCAGGTGTATGCCCAGATCTCATCCCCACCGAAGCCTTGCAACAGCAATTTGGCGAAAACCCACACCTACCGCTCATTTCCATTAAATGTCGTCCCTACCATTATAAATCTAGTGTCGTCATCCTCGGCGATGCTGCTCATGCCATGGTACCCTTTTACGGCCAAGGTATGAACGCCGGACTGGAAGACGTACGAGTGCTCTTTGAGATTCTCGACAAGCATAGAATCCATGACCCAGTCACACCGGACAGGACAACGAATGTGTCTGCACGAGGAATTGCCCTGGAGGAGTATACTGCGCAACGGGCTCCTGACGCTGCTGCGATCAATGATCTTGCACTAAGAAATTACGAAGAGATGCGCTCGAGCGTCCAGTCGCCCCTCTATAAGATGCGCAAATGGATGGAGGAGACTGTGAGCATTTGGTTTCCGAGCTTGGGGTGGCAGACGCAGTATACGAGGGTCAGCTTTGAAAATCAACGATATAGCGAGGTTGAGAAAGCAGTGCAGAAGCAGGGTAAAATCTTGATGGGAGTCCTTACAGTAGCAACGGTTGGATTGGGAGGATTAGGTGCGCTTGGATTGATGAAAAGAGGCCATGCCAGAGATTTCAGGGCATTCTTGAGTCGCTTGAGGCAGTGAAACAAGGTGTGTGAGGTTCTATGATATTCATTCGTGTGTTGTCATGCCTGATCAGGCTGAATGCGCACGTTCAATATATTGATAATATGATACACATGTGCAAGTTTGTATTGTTCATTTTTGTGAGCTTGCATCCTTATAGTCTCAAAGAAATAAGGAGAAAACCCTGAAAGACGTCAATACCATGGACATAAGTACAGAACTTTCTTGGAGCGAGAGATTGGAGACCAATCTAGTCTTCGTATCCACTTCTGGTAGTGATACAGGTATGCGCCCCACCACCTTCTTTGAACATAGCACGCAAATCTCCAATAACAGCATCTGGACGTTCCCAAGCTGCAAAATGCCCACCACTTTCATACTCGCTCTCAAACACAATCGGCCCCATGGTGTGATTCCACAGCTTCGGCAACAAGACCAAATCCTTCGAAAACCTTGCAACGCCAAGTGGGACGTCTATGTAAACCTGCGCAGCGGGAAAAGCTGCTGGCTGTCTATGTTCCATCTCGTAGTACACGTGAGTAGTCGCCGCTGCCCCTGCTGTTGAGAAATAGTAGATACTAACCCACGTGAGAATCTCATCATCGGTCCACGGATATTTGTCGCTCCAGTCATGCAGCTTTTCGTAGATCCATGCTAGCAAGCCGACTGGGCTATCTGTTAAGCTGTAAGCGATGGTCTGAGGCTTTGTGACTTGCAGTTGGTGGTAAGCATTGCCTTCTTTCGAAAACAACGCGGCTCGCTGAAGACCGGCAATCTCTGTTTCACTCAATGGAGTGTCTTTGACCTTGGCATAGAGGTCTGGATGAGAGGTGGCTGTTGGCTCGGAGGGTGCAGCTGAGTTGATGTGATACGCTTTGCAGTGTTTCGGTCCGTACTTCAGGGCAATGAATCGGGCGACAAGGTAGCCGAAGTCTCCGCCTTGGACGACTGCCGAAGAAATGAGATAGTTTCCTCTAAGTAATTAATTACATACCGTATTCATTGTAGCTAAGAGTTTGCATTAATTTATGGCATGTATTAGCGTGTTGATCAACATTGAACGATTTCTATTTTGTTATTAGCTTTCGTTCGAAGTTTTCGGATCTAGATTTAGGAAATTGCCCACCTTCTTGCTTGCAGATGAGAAGCCGAAGTTAATCAAACTTGGCGCAACTACATGGAATGCTGGAGAATCTTTATCTCCTTCGACCAAATGTGGCAAGATCTTGGTGACCTCAATGAAACTTCCAGGCCAGCCGTGAACGAATAGAAGGGGAATAGCGTTGTTGACGGCGCTTGGCTGATGAACGAAGTGGACATTGTACATATCAAAGCCATCTACCTCAATCTGGGTCATGTACTGAGGAAACTCATTCAGCACTGTTTCTGCTTTTCTCCAGTCAAATTCTGTTTTCCAGTAAAGAGCTAGTCGTTTGACGTCTGCTAGCGGCGATCCACGGGACCATGGCTCATTGGCGTCAAGGACTTCTTCAGGGAAGTCTGTCAGCGCAAGCTTCTGCTTTAGACGCTTGATCTTGTCGTCAGTAAAGAAGATCTTGAAAGGAGTAATTGGCGACATTGGGAAACAGAGGGTTTGAAGTGCTTTCGTGTTTGAAGAAGCGTGATGTGAAGACTCACATATATAAGAGCGAACCAGATAGAGCGCCGATTTAATAAGCTTTTGGCGTTTACCGCAAATCGTTATCATCGTGAAGCATGCAGAAAGTCTCGACTCCTCATTGGATCCAGCGTGTTCTTGCAAACTTAGGTAGGGAAATTAGAGCTGGGGAAATGCCAAAGAAAGACCGAACCCGAAGCAAATATTCAACCATCATCCAACAAATAAGGGCCGATATCGCGATTGGCTAGAGTGCCTTAACATGATCTTCGCAATACTCCCGTAGAACTATACAAGAAGTTGTGAGGCCAGCTCGGAGAGTAGGTTTGCCCGGCTTACGCTCGAAGAGGCTAGCGCAGTCTCAGCTTACGCTGCGGCCAACGAGAGGTCAATATCCGCTGATTACTAAGACTCCTCTCCAGACCTTTCCCAGCGGAAGATACGTCGACCACGTCATCCTTTCTCTACAGCAAAGCCTTCGCCAGTTCCCTTCATGCATTGAGCCGTTGTTGATCTGAACAGAACAGGCGAACGGAATGTGTCCGAATGGTAGAAGCCTTGCGAAGATCCAAAGACTCCGCAACGGGGCTAGGGATGTTCGGAAAGTCAAAACGGCTTGTCGAACATGCAAGTATGTCGCTATCTACATTCGCTGTTTACTGCCATGATCGTCTTGAGAACAGGTGCCGTGGCATTTCCTAGGCAATGTTCGAATTCCTCAAAGCCTGAAACGTCAAATGAGAGTTGACTCCAGTCAAAGAAGCCCAATTAGAAATTTTGAGCTTCATTCCACGTCTAGCGCCATCTGCTCTTGACATATCAGTAGAATCAGACACAGAAGACGTGACGAGGTCAAGCCTTCTTGTACACAATGTCTGGATACTGGTCAAGAATGCGATTTCCTATCCCTCATCACTCAAGGGTCCGTCAAGCTGAAGCTGGACTGTGGTCTTCTGCAAAACCTTGCAGTCTTACACTTCGAATATTTCCGAGACGTCTGTATCAAGAAATTCTTGCTGTATTTCGAGGAGAAATCATGGGAGAGAATCGTCCTGCAGGCAGCTTGCACCGAGCCGTGCAGATGGCATGCTGCTCAGGCCATCAGTGCTCTGAGCAGGAGGCATTACCAGCCCGGTGAATCTGGAGATGTGTCATACCAAACCGAGTCAGGGATTGCATGTTCAACGAGGCAGTACAACTTGTCTATGCAAGGACTTATTAGTCGTCTGGATTCTTCGACCCGGAGCTGTGAACTTGCTATACTGGGGAGTGTTATCTTCATCGCCATTGAGATAGTTCAGGGGCATGACGATAAGTTTTAAATGCATCTTCGCAGCGCCTTTGCTATCCTGAGAGCATACCCAGCAATCTGCAATTGCTCGATGTCGCGTCACGAACTAGGCCTGCCATCTTCAGCTGCCGAGGTGAACGGTCGCACTCCTATCAGATCTATCATAGATGTTTTCCTGATCTGTACTACATCGTCCGAGCTTTATACCTCATTGACGAGCAAGTCTTATCGTTTGCCGCCTTGCGCTGATGACTACCTGATCAAACGCCTCACTCTTCCAGGGCGTTTCTAGGATATAGATTGCACTGTACCAGAGAGTCATCCAGGTGGTCTGAGGTTTCCGCACTTCGGGTACTGACATGGCAGTCTTCTTGTCATCTACCGAGCAGATTTCCGTGACCTGGATTTCAAGGAGATTGCACTGATAGAGCTGCAAGAATTCTAAAAATTGATCAAACGTTAATCGATACACATAAGGGAATCAGCTTTTCTGTTCGTAATTTTTGGATCCTGAGCTTGGCGCTCTTGGTCCTCTATTAAATGACTGGATTAGGAATCTAGATATTTCGGGTCTAACGGTGAATCATTTGCCCAATTTTTTGACCCTGAGCTTGGCGCTCTTGGTCCTCTGTCAGATTACTCGTTCAACAGAACCGAAAACGTATTTACAATAGAAGCTTAATGAAGCTGTCACTCATGCAGCACTCACCCTGACTGGAAATGTCGAACACAGGCACCGCCCACCGAGCGAGAACTCAACAAACAAACAAATCATAAACCTCTTCCTCACGCAAAATCCACTCTGGCCATCGCCGTCCTACCGGCATTTTCGCCCCGATCATACCAGGTTAAGATAACACTTTTAGCATCATCCCCCAACCACGTAGCGTACGCATGTCCCGAGTCGCTATACTTATTGTCTGCGCACGTTCCCTGCCCGGGCGTCAGGTACAGAAATGTCTGACCAGACCACGGACCCTCCACCACTCCCGACAACGACCATCGAATCCAGAACTTGCTGTCGCAGCAAGTCGTCTGGTAAATGATAGCCCAAGTAGCAAGGTGTGGGGAGTAGAAAAGATCACCGGTAGCCATGCCGCACATGCTTCCGGAAATGGGAGTGTTTTCGTAAGCTTCATGCAGGGGTGCGGCATCCGCGACATTGGTGGTGTAATCGGTACTATCGCCGCCGGCGTAGTATGTGTATTGGCTGGGATCGGCTGCAGCGTCGTAAGGGACTTTGAGGATATGGGCTTTTGGGTCCATCATGATGAGTTTGTCGTCGGAGGCGTCATAAACGTTGGAGAAGCGGCCGAAAGAGGGTTGCTCGCCTTCAAACATGAATTTGGGGATGACGCGCTCGAAGTTGAGCCCCACGGTTGTGGCGTTGGAGGTTACTCGGCAGAGGGTCTCGTATAAGGAAATGCCGTCTCCGTTGCTTGTGCGGTTTCCGAAGGTGTAGACGCCCCAGCCGGTGGTGGAGTCTCTGGTGCGTGTCGCGAAAGATGTGGAGGGCCAGATGAAAGATTTCGATGGGTCTTCGCCTTCAGCCCAGGGGATGGCGGGCACGGGAGCCCCGTTACTCTGGAGGACGTCTGTCCACACGGTGGGATCGTCGGAGGACGACTGTGGCATTGCTTAGTCAAAGGTCTGTGGTTGTGAGAGCGCATGGATAGCTGCAGGACCAATGACTTACTTGGCCAAAGGAGTTTGAGCCTCCCCATTGGAAAGGGTCTGTTAGCTCGGTGTCGGAGAAGACCGCCCAATTTTGGTTGTTGAGGACATTGCCGCCTCCACCGTCGCGGCCCATGCTCGGAGCCTTGGAGTCGTACGCCAAGCCGAGATTGGTGACCGTGAAAGAAGGCTCAGCTATAGTCGTCGACCGGCGAACGACTGCGGCAGAGGTACTAGCTAAAAGATGCAGGACAACCGTGACAGACAGAATGCTTTTGAGACCCATGTTTAAGAGGAATGGGGGATATATCTATTCAAACGATATATGTATATACAATTTAGAACAACGAGATCTCAAATGAATGGAAGACTACAGTACGAAAAGAGTGACGACACTGGAAGTCTGCGTATTGAAGAGAGCAAAGGAAAAACCTCAAAGATTCGGGCGGAAAGTTGACTTTTGATATAAAAACATGATAAACTTCACAACAGGAACTTTGCCGCCCTCCCGTCCAGATGAGTATTGTAAAGCCATGCGGATTCGTTAGCATAGCATCCAACGTTAAGATTAAGATTGAGGTTGTTGTGCGGGACAATGAACACAGCTTGCCAGCAGCGATACTACCAACAGTATAACAAACGGGTATTGGGATAAGCTTAGCATTCACTGTTTGAAAGTGAAACATTGGCCATTTCTAGTTAAGTCTCATGTTTCAAAGCCTTGTGAAAGCGCCAAGCTCAATGGCATACATTTTCGCGGGGTACAGCTGAAGACGACAGGCAGTTCATGTTTTCCCCTCCCGTGAAATCGAGGTCCTTTCGTTCATTTTTCTTCTCCGACCATAGGAATTGTAAAGTGCTTGCTATCGTGAACATCCACGTCTGGGAACGAGAGCCCAGATCGCAATCGGAATCAAAATATGATTGTTCGTTCAGTACGTCCCTGCGCCACCTTTAAAATTATCAACTTTACCCCGCAGCGCAAAATTCAGGGGAAATTCCAGTGATTACTAAGCTCGCTAACGATTTCTCCCTCGTTGCTAATTGGTAGACTCGACGTCGTTGGCGCTTGACAGTCACAATTATCTCCAAAAGGAAAGGTCTTGCACTGACGGAGTGTGACAGAAGGACGTTGGAACTTGGACGTTTCACAGCCGCGTTGCAATCTCTGCACTTTGCAGCAATGAGCAGGATTAGCACCTTTGTTTCCTTAATCGACTCGCCTTTCTTGCCTATAGACTTGAGCCTGACATTGTGTATGGGATAAGGGCATGTTGGGGAGGCTTGAGATTTGCGGGAGGGTGCATAGCGTTGGTTCTCCAAGTATGTTGAGTCCACTTTTCCGAGCGCTGCGTATAGCACCACCGGCGATTTGAGGATATGATGACATGATGCGTAACTCCTCTGACTCTCTGTTGCCAGCGAGTCGATTTCAAAGCGATAAGGGCAGTGACTGTAATTTGAGGTCGAACGCTACTGTCAAGAATCTTCGTAAAGTTGAGTCGTTGGTCTGCGTATATGTGTCAACGTGTAAGCGACGTCCATTATAGGCTGATCCACTCAGCTAGGATCAGGGAGATATGACGGGTCTTCGATTGACTGATTTATTGTTGATCTGATGACCTTTTGCATCTCATACTGCAAAGCGTCATCTAGCTCTAAATTCTAGATCAACCGGTCTCACTTCCCTCAATTCCCAATTAGCCTCCACAAGCTCAAATGCTTGAACCCATTCGCCATCTACACAAATGATTGTAGGGTCTCTATCCACGACCAGTACCTTTCTCAAAAAGTGCGGGATGACATACTCCAACGTCAGATAATACTTATACCCTAGCAGCAAAGTGCCAAGACCTACAGTCGGGACGATATACCATTCTAGTCCCGTGCTTGACTTTGCAAAATATGACCCAGCAGACGGCGGTAGGAATGCAGCCACGAGAAGGAAGGCGCATGTGACGCTGTAAATGATAGCGGCAGTCGGGCCACCCCATGGCTTGAAACCAGAGCCGGAAGTCCATTCTTTGCCTTCGCTAAAGAAGCGCAGGTAGAGGAGACCACTTGCAACGAAAAAGCCGACAAGGACGACCACGGTGTAGGAGTATAGCGAAACGAGAATGTCGTAGGCTACACTTGGGACGGTTGAGGACGTGGCGCCGATCATGATCATGGCGAATATCCAATGCAGAAAGAGGGCTGGGGCGGGGCTTTCTTCGAGATGGTCATCGGGAAGATTCGAGGGCCAAAAATGGTTTACAAGGCGGCCGATGGGTGTTGTGGTACTGCGAGCGAAGAAAAGTGAAAACGGCAGGACGCCTTCTTTGGCGATTTCTTGCTTGACTACAGACGCAAGTGTCAGCGATTGATCGTCTCGGAGTTTTCATGGATGTGTACCCCGGGAGGCAGTGAAAGTCATGACCACTATATTGCCGAAGATGGAGAATGCGATGATGCCCGACATGACTCGTGGTGCGAGATCGTTGCCGAAGACTTCCCGAAAGAAGACTGTTGCCATGTCAAGCTCGGCTTCTAAGCGTTGATTGAAGGAGACAGCACATAGCTAGCGGGCAGGTGAGTCTCTGAATGTCATGAGAGAGATCGATGACATACATAGGCAACATTGACTAAGACGAATAACACTGCAGTCAGACCCATTGCTGTGATCGTCGATTTTGCAAACTTCCTCTTAGGTTGGTGGACTTCGCTGAGAACCTAGATCCAAGCCCAGGTCAGGAATCGCCTTGTTTCACACCGTGAATAGGAATTTCAATAGCATCACGAACTCAACTCACATAGAAAGGTTGCTCGTAGCCGCTAAATGTGTAGACAATGAAGAGTATCGAGTCTGCATAGCTAGCAGTATCTTTTCTTGAGTGTGCAAAGGATGTATGAGTGTCAAAATTGGGCGTCGTTTTTCCCGTCGATGGATCAACAGTCTCGCCGTGAACTGGTCCATGGCCGAAAGAAGCACCGGCAGATGCTGCAAAACCGATGCCAATCACCGCCAGCAATATTAGAACTTTCAACATAGCTACTGCATTGTTCACGACTATACCACCCTTTCTCCATGACGCATGGAGTAGACAGGCGACTGTCAAACAGGCGACGGCTAGGCCTCGGACTGCTGCATCATGGCCTTCGATCCCCGCTGCCTCTAAAACATAGATACCGAAGGCAATTGCGTTTCCCGATAGGTTACCGAGAATTACATATATGACGGCAAACATGCATGTCGTTCGGAGATGCTTTTTCGAGCCTGCTCGTTTGTATATGAACTCAAGCTTTACTAGGTCAGAGTTGTCTAATCACACTCGCTTAAAGGAACAGAACTTACATAGTTCTTCTCGCCGCCATTTCGTGGCACTGGCTCCAATTTCGTTTCACCCTCTGGACGAGCTTCGGCCGCATCCCTATCGGCCACCTCAAACTTGGGAATGGACAGCCCCAGCTCAAGCCAGACAAGAAGTGCCGAGTTTCCCGCCACAGCTCCAAAGGCCCAAAGAAGGAGCGAGATACCAACGCTGTTAGTACTTTTCAGTACTATCGCAGGTGTGACGTAGATCCCCGACCCTACATCATCGCGCAAGTCTTAGTATTCGTAGATATATTCGCGGTTGTTACCCGGTAGTATGGAAGAAGGGGTTAGAAGCCGCTACTGTTAGTGACCTCTTGCATGAATTGTTTGCTGACGTACCGATTGTCCGGTTGAGTATAGTACACCCAACAGTCACTGGGCCCAGCTTTTGAGAGTCGGCGGCATTCTGAACGAGTATTCCTGTCTGTCCCAAGTGGGCTGCCTCTCTGAGACCCTCATCAACACGCGCTTGGTCGTCGGCGTCTAAAGGCATAACGAAAGAAGGACTGATAAAATTCAATTCCGATGAAGGAACAACGTCGTGTGTGGTCTCTATAGAGTACAAGATTTTCAGGATGGGAAAGGCTTACGCAAAGCTTTTTCATTTGCAGCAGCCTTCTATGTTTGACCACACCGATGAATCAACAGCAGGATCCATCATTTTTAACATCTTGGTCTCTGCTGAGGACATGAGGCTGAGGTTGCAGCTGTCAATAGTTCAGGCTGATGGGCCCATCCAGAACAACCTAGTCGCTACACATTTCTCACAGCCTTTGCATCTTCGTGAAACGTGGACGAATGGCAAGCTTGGGTCATGCACCATCATTCGACAGGTTGCGATGGTAATTTCTGGGTGGCCGCATTCAGCCGAACTCAGAGCGCCACATCTGACAGGCCGCCAATCAATTAAGCGAGCTGGCAGTAAAGGGTGACACCCGGAGTCCTTGAGTTCGCCTTGTTAGGCAAAACGAGGCTGCAGTATATGCATTGTCGACTCAAATGGGAAGCAGAATTTGCCGGGCCCTGGGCTGTGCAGCCTTCATGTTATCTACCTTGGGATCGCCAGGCAGACCGTCTTTGCTCCAGAATCACCCCAACAATTTGGAGTCCACTTCAATAAGCCATTATCACGATTTGCACAAATGTCTTTCGGCTTTTCTGTGGGCGACATCATTACTTGCTACAAACTTGCCGCAGAAATATATGATCATTGTTTTACAAAGGCACAAGGTGCAGGCGAGTACCCCCACTTTCCCGCGCATTGGCAATCACGTGATATTCTATGGCGCAGTCCTCGGCATCTTCCTTGGCAACATCAGTGCGACTGACGAGGCGTAGATGTAAAATATCTTCAATTCGGCAGAGAAATCAGCTCGTTGGGCGAGAGTCTGAAAGGACTAGAGAGAATTGTCCACAATGCGAAAGGTCAACGCCCACAAAGGCCTTGGCACAATGATGTCGACGGTTTCGGAGCTGCAGCACTCGAGACTCTGTCAGAGGTCACTGGCGACTTCGAACGGACTTTGAGAGACTGCGAGACCCTTCTGAGCGACCACTCCAAATTCCATAGATCATCTGCTGGCTTCGTCGATAACATCGTTTGGTGGTCAGGGACGGAGGGTGCCGTCAACAATCTGCGTGAGCGCGTGCACTTTCATGTGACGAAAGTGTCTCTTATCTCGAAACCATTTGAGATACAGCTCTTGCTCGACATCAGACGTGAGTTACAGCAATTACGCATCGAATTTGCGGAATTGAGAGGCGTTGTTGTCCAGGGTATCAACCAGTCGAGAGATCCGACATGGACAGCCCCTCCTCCGTCTTTCTCGATACCAAAAGACATAGTAACTCGATTCTCTGCTGCACTAGATTTCAACAAGCCGCCCTCGTTCCAAGAGATCTCTGATTGGCCTTTACGAGAAGGATTCGACGCATTGGTATTCCATTTCGCTCACAGCACGGTAGAGTTCAACCCTTTACCGCAGCTCGGTCAGAGGACGCCGGAGGAGCCACAATACCTCAATCTCCTCAAATCGAGATGGATAATGCAAAAGCTGAAAGATAGTCCTCGCTACCAGTCCGCAGGGTCAGACTCCTTGTGGGCGGATTATATGAGGGAGCTGGATGGAGACATCCGTGCTCAATTCCGTCATTTCGATACTGGTCACCTTGTTGCTCCAGAATTGAGCATTGTGTCCCGTCTGCCAGATGAATGCTTCACCATCTGGGTCGTTGAGGTCCCTTCTTTACCTCCACCAAAGTTAGCCGAGCAGAGATCCTTGGAAGACAGAATTCTGGAACTCTCTTTGCCTTGGTCCTATGGCACCCGTCACGAGACATTGACAATTTTCCGTGTTAGTGACGTTGATCTGCGTCTTGTAAAAACAACGAAAGATGAACAGAATGCCTTCTTCCATCTCGAAGATAGCACGGAATTGAGCATGAGCTCGAATAGGCTGATCCCTATCTATGCAAACCCTGCCGAGAAGTCGATCAATAATAATGTGCTCATCTGCAATGGGCAAGGTCAAAAGCCACGGTCTTATCCACTTAGAAGCTATGAGGATGTCCAGAAGTTCCAACAGGCATTGACTGGTTACCGCGTGTCCCACCAGATGTCTAAATTCTCCTGGTGTATCAATGCCTCATTGGCTCAAGGCGATTCCGGGGAGGGGATCCTACAATTCTGGCATTTGAAGCCTTTGACAAAGATAGTGTCGGTGGAAGATCCTGCTTCCCCAGAACAGAGCGATTCATCAGTCGCGAGTCCTCGATCACAAGAACGCTCGGAGCTCTACGGACAGACCGTATCAGTATTAGAGCTTCAGGCTGCCCAGCGTGAACCAGGAAGCCTGGAATTGAACCGACTCTCGCGTTCGATGACTCAAGCTGGGCCAGCGAATCCGACACTTCAGCATTTTCCCACTGGGTTTTCCAGCCAGACGGTCAGAAAGGCAAGTAACATCTCTCATTTGACGAGGCACTCTACTGGAATGTCAAGTGCAACGCTTGTATCACGCAGTAGTATTGCCTCGCCTGTCAACGGGTCGCAGGGTGAAGGTACAGCCCTGTTACATCCAGAGACACCTGTCCTTGTCATTTTTACCTTGTCCGGGGACAAACATACCTTCCTCCATATACCTAGTAGGTTCTTCAACCATATTTTGCATTGACTCTCAATGCCCTGCTGATTTTCTACAAGTTGACCTTGGGGTCAAAATCAACCCTGAACTATGCGGCTGCAAGAAAACGAAGAAACCTTGTACACGCGCCGTTATTGAAAGTAAAACGAAACCCTTCCGTGTCCACAAGGTTTCTGCCGAGGCAGGCCTCTATAGCTGGGATCTTGCTCAATTCAGGTATCCCCGGCGGAAAGCCTTTAGAGAAATGAAGATCGTGGATAAGATGAAGTGTGTGGATCTGAATTTCACTTCGGTAACAGGTAGGTGAAGATCAGAGTTCAGTCCCAAAATACGAGATCACAGTATACTGAGACTGCGTAGCGAAGGATGAGTTCATTGCCGAATTCCGCTTGATGGAGAATTTACGAAATCAGGATCATAATGAATACGACAAAATCCTTCGCGAGGGGAAGCTTCAATTTCACAAACCAGGTAAAGCTGCCAAGCGGTAGAAAGCTATGAGGAAACTGCGTCCGAAGTGCATTCGTAATTTCCGAGTCATGGCTCAGGTTTACAAGCCACTATTCCAGTATGTACACCAGGATCGAATCGCACAATGTGAGAATCAGCTGCTGCCTCCGCTTCAGTCGAAAACCGATACCTTGCCGCTTCTGCTGAGAAAAGGACAGGAACAGGCCTTTGGGTAATACTGAAACTCACGCTCAGACAGTTGAGCCGATTGCTATTGCTCAGGGACCTCCAAATACTGTCAACTACTGAGCGACCTGCTTCTGATTTAGCCATTAGTCTTCAACGATTCCTACGAACCGCTTGTTTCGGCAGGACAAGTCCAACGTGCCAGGCACCATCTGCCAGCAACCAATAACCTCCATGACCGACGATCTTAAGCTTCTGGTAATGGTCTATGCTTGGGCCAAAAACCCTTGCGACGCTCTGTTTCGAAACAACACTTTGCCTATCAATACTCACCCAGTAATGTAAGGCCACAACGTTGCTGGCATTGTCGAGTTCATCATTGAAGCAACCACCGTTTCCAAGCTTAGAGTGGGAGATTGGCTGTTCGGCTTCTCCTTTAACAATGGCTGTTAGGACTACTTTATTCTTGATCACACCCTTGCTGCTAAGATCCTGGATACCTTATCTTCTGGTGACGATTCAGCTTTTCCGTCTGCATCGTCATCGCTGCTGAGAAGTCGCTGAGGCTCATTGGGATTACCCTGTTTGAGGAGATGTACTTCATCGAGCTATAAAATGTGGATATTTATGATTGTACACGATGGTCTCAGCGTTGCAAATATCGAGTTTATGTGCCTACCTATTAAGAAATTGTTATCAAATGAGTTGTAGCATAGCCAATTTATTAAGTCAGATATTTGTACGCTCTTCTTCTGGTATACACTGCAATATAGATTTAAACCTAGTTGGGCCTGGCTGGTGACGGCAGCAGTTGAAATTTTGAAATCCCTTTTGATACCATTATCGAGCTTCCCACTGTTTCCTTTTTGACCTTCTCTTCGCACTCGCAGTTTCTGCTGTTCATGTTGTACTCTTGCTTGGAAAGCATCAATTGTCAATAGGAATGTGAACAGCCGATATATTAAGGCGAGCAGGAGATTTGCAGCATTGAGAACTGTAGGCGCTGTGTTGTCAAATTCTTTTATATTCTAATGAATTCTTTTATATCCTAATGATATCTCAACATTATACCAATGCATCCTGCACATGTCCGACACACACTATCTCCCACAACAGGCTCTCACTTAGGCTCGACTCAATCTTCTATTTCTTATCTTTGAATCGCTACAAGCGTGCTCTGTTCAAAGGGTGCTATACTACCTCAAATTGCAATGCCTTGCCCCAAATGCTCCACGCTATAGATTTCTTACAGGATCCCACACGCCTTGGTGCATTGTAGCACCACCGTCAACCACTACAGGTGGATGGGCGACCATCATCGAGGACTCAAAATCTTGCTGTGGTACCCTCTCAAGCTTGTTATCTACACGAATCAGTAAGTCTTGGGAGACTTGTTCCCAAAATGTTTCGTTACCTTTTTTGGCCTTGTCACAATTACGTTTCACAGCAGTGTGAATAATCCAAGCTGCCAGTCCCTTAGTTTCCAACGCTTGCATGATGGTACGATACGTCATTGCATGGCCGACCGCAGCCTCATTATCCCGGTAGTATTCCTTGAACTCGTTGATTGCGCCCATCGTATACACTTCTTTCAAGGATCGATTTCCGTACCATTTGAGACAGATCTCTTGAGCTTTGCTCTACATGGCTATTAATATATAGACGAACAATCTTCGCTCGTACGTACGTTTAGTATTCTCCAAGCGCTGTGCCAATCAGCCTCGGCCATACCAATTTTAGCTCGGACAGAACGAACGGTCTCGCCCAATTCTATGCTAGTCTCGACCATACTGTAGACCAGTGTCTGATTTGCTGAACATAGCAGATGATCGATAAGGGAGACAAAGGATCCTTGGGGCTGTATTATTATAGAACCTATCGCCTTATCGAAGCTGTTGAAGTTAGCATCTCAAAGGAGGAAGGTTAGCCGAATACGGGTGACTGTTTGAATCATCACGCTGGTGTATCATCTCCACGAATTAAAAGCTTCTAGTCCACAAATTATATCTGAGACACTGCATACGGCCCAGAGCGATTCCTTGTGGACCAATTGAGCCAATCCTACCATCGTATCCAGCCTCAAAACTTGTCATGTCCACCTCACCAACGCCCGAAGAGCGGGACAAGAAAGACAAGGAAGACCGAGCCAGAGAGAAAGAAGAGCAAGCCAAGCTACCCTACAAATGGACGCAAACGATACAAGACCTCGACATAACAGTATCAGTACCAGGGAATCTACGGGGCAAAGACATTGTAGTTGATCTAAGGAAGACCTCCCTCAAAGTTGGCGTGAAAGGGCAGGAGCCTGTAATTGATGTAAGCTCTGCTAGAGACTCCAGCAGCATTGAACAAATCCAAGCCCCTATAGATGCTCCAATACTAACGCTTCATCCCGCACAGGGTCCCCTCCCCCACGAAATCCACCCCTCAGAATCCACCTGGACGCTCGAACCCATAACCTCCGGCAAAGAAATAAGCATCCACCTCGACAAAACCAACAAAATGCAATGGTGGGCCTCAGTCACCACAAACGCACCCTACTTCATCGACACCTCAAAGATCCAACCCGAGAATAGCAAGCTAGGGGATCTAGATGGGGAAACGAGGGGGATGGTGGAGAAGATGATGTATGATCAGCGGCAGAAGGAGATGGGGAAGCCGACGAGTGAGGAGCAGGGCAAGATGGAGATGTTGGAGAAGTTTAAGAGGGAGCATCCGGAGATGGACTTTTCGAATGCGAAGATGAGCTGATGGGATGGGGGTGGTAAGTTGGTGGTTGGGAGGTCATCGGTAGGGAAGATTGGGTGTGCATTTTAGCGATGGTGAGGACGACTTTATGATTCATGCTTGCTTTAAAGAACTCTTGCTTGGACATAGCTACTGTACCTTTCGGTACCAGAACTCAGAAGGTACAAAAAGCAGTTCAGCATTACTTGTCCCCATGATAAAGCCTTCTCTTGGCAACGTCCATGGC